>ML243564.1:40243-53001 GCA_005239495.1 Nicotiana undulata
ACCTCCACGTTCCCCCCCCCCCCCCCCCCCCTCTTTTTCCTGTTAACTAAAATGTCCACAAGTTTAAAGACTCTCGAGCAACTATTCTGTTACCCAAATGCATAACATATATTCTGGCAAGAAAGTTCATTACTGCTGGCATCCAACTTCGATCAAGTTTCATAAAACTATCCACAAAATATAGTTGTTGAAGGGGAGTCTTGGAGTAATGGTAAAGTTTTCTCCGTCTGATCACGGGTTCGAACCGCGGAAGCAGCCACTAATGTTTGCATTAGGGTAGGTTGTCTACATCAACACTCCTGGGTTACGGCCCTTCACGGGACCTGAGTGAACGCAGGATGCCTTGTGCACCGGGCTATCCGTTTATCCACAAAATATAGTTGATGTACCCATCCAAGCAAATATGCAAGATACATGTGCGTTTTTTTGCGAATCATTTAATGAGAGAAGAGTAACTCTGAATACGTGAAAAGCAAAGCCGATCTCAGGAGGAGGGCCCTTTGAAAGTAGAGGTGGCTAACGGGCCGGTTCAAACCGGACCGGACCGGTTCATAGGGGGACAGGTGGGGCTGGGTTAAGGGGTTAGGGGGGTTGAAACGGATTAAATTTTTAAAACGGGTAACCGGACCGGACCAACCCGGTTCAAATGAACAAAGCCTGAACCGGTTAAACCGGCCCGGCCCGGACCGGTTCAACGGTCAAAAAAAAAATTTGTTTTTTTTAAATTTTTAAAATCTTGTAACCCGGCCCGGCCCCTTAAACCCCTACCCGTACGGGTTACTTTTTACCCGGATAAACCCGAACCCGTTAAACCCGTTAACAATTAACCGTAACCAGCCCGCTACCCAACCCGTACGGTTCAAGAAAATGGTAACCCAGCCCGGCCCACCCGTTAGCCACCTCTACTGGAAAGTTAACAGCGAGCATAAATAGTCAAATCACGGTGAATCTTTTAGGATACAGAGAACCTCATACAGCCAACCCAAATAGTTGGAGACTGAGGGATAGTTGCATTGAGAATTGTTCGAAGAAACTAAGATTCCACCTTTCTGAAAAGGGAATGCTCAGCCGCAGGTGAGAGGAAGGGAATAAAAGCCCAGGCACAGCAGTCATACCACTGAACTACACCCATTGTCCATTAAAGCTAGAAATATACTTAAATGTAAACACACGTCAATACTGCATGAGCTCAAGGCACTACCTGATGAATACTCATTTCCTCAAGACTTATGTGTGTATATATCTTGTCCTTGGCCAAAGCTGTAATATCACTGCCAACCATAGATGCAGCAAATTAACCCAATGAAAGTCTATATACACTACAAAATCTACCAGTGTGAAGTACGGCAAAACAACTATTCATTTATAAACCTTCGGGAATATATATCCAATAGGGAGTCATTATCATCAACAATGGGAATTGCACTAACTTGAGCTGCAAAGGGAACAAAAACATACATAAGAGATGCAGTAAGGTGAAAACTGAGATCAGACAGTGTATAATCACTAGCCAAAACTTATCACAATGAGACAAATAACAATAAGATTTCAAAATTTAAGAATTCACATTCTTCAGCAATAACAGTGTGAAGTAAACTTTTTAGCGAGCGACTATATTGAATAGCAATTACACATGATCTTAGCCAAAAGACTGAGAAAAGATTAACCTTGCACTAACAAATCCAGTGCTGCATTTAGAGAGGCAGTAGGCCTCAACATTGCCAGAGGTTGTCGATTTGGCTCTCCAATTTTTGGAACCCATGTGCCCAAAGGAATTGCACCAATTGGCAACTGAAGAATTGGTAAAGATTCTGGAGAATGCTTGAAATACCTGCAAATATCTGAAATTAACAAAGTTGTGAGCCACGATACCAAGAGTCAGTGAACACCCAAGAAAAACTTAAAACTCACGTTTTAGTATCTCAGAAAGAGAAGCAAGATATAATAGCTGAGGATATGATCCATCCTGAGCTGGTGAATGAATTATAGGTATTGTAGCCACCCCATTTTGCAAAATTTCCAATGCTACATTCTTCAAGTTGTCATCCGGCCCTGCCTGCATTGCATAGTGAAATCAAGCCATGTAAAAGAAGTAAATGACTAGCAATAGGTCCTAAATACACAACACAAGTCTGTGATTCATGAATCAGGACATAAGACTAACAGTGTTTTAAACTTTTGGTGTAAGGAAAGTGTAGCTGAAAACTTATTTCAGTATTTGGAGATCTTGGATACGCTGAGCTGATTATTGTAACAACTATCCCAGATTCTCTTTGTTGTAATTTTCTGTACCTCCTTGGTACTTCTTTCAATAAAATTTAACCTACCTTATAAAAAAAACAGATGACTAACAGAAGTAAAAGAAAAAAGTATGGGCATCTTTAGCAAAAAGAGTGCCATAATAGCCAGATGCAACTAAACAAATTTAATCAACTGATCTCACATTAATACAGTGCATCAGCAATGACTAAATAGGCACAGGGAATGCTATTCATAGCAGCAAAATTGCGATGATCTTAGTAGGCCTTCATCATTTTCATTTTCAATCATCAAACTCATGATTGATTCCAAGGTATAGGATACAATAACAAGTCGATAAAAACTATGTTAGTCTTATTATCTACTCTTAGAGAACAATAAAGAGCAGGATCTTTTTCTTCAGGCTATCCACCCTCAATTTTATCCTATCTATTACAAATAAGCATGGTTCAAATGCTTGAAGATTTCCTTCAACCAAAATCTGTAAGTTACAGATATGGATGGCAATACTACAGCAAAGTGCAAGAGAATGTAAACGCGGATTTTAAGTGTTTAACAATAACCAAAAATATCCATCACAATTGCAAGGCGAAAGGATAAGGTCAAATCTGCACTATGCACACTGACATTTTTAAGCAGGCCAAATCAACTCACCCAGACAAGTTGTCGGGGAACTGATTTACCATGCTCATTGGCTTGTCTGCTTAAGTAAGATTTTGCCTCTTTCCATGCAGATATAGTATGTGTCTCAAGCTCTTCCTCCGTCAGATTGGAACCATGATTCCCAAGCTGCAATAGGCCACGGTTTTATTTTTAAAAATCCATCACTTACGAGAGCAAAGAGTAAAACATCCGAATGTCTTTCTCAAAAACATACTAATTAGGGCAAATGCACCCTAGATTCTCACAATATGTGTTGCATGAAGAATTCACTATTAATAACAGTATGAAACTATAACTAAAATGGCAAAATTGCAAGAAATGCTACAACTTCAAGTAGCAAGTTAGCACTAGATGTATCATGGCATGGTGACATAAAAGGTTAACCATGAAAATGGCAATCAGCCAGAAGACGGAATGAAGCACGACCATAAGACCACAGCCGTTAGGGAAAACAAAAAATACATAAATTTAGCTAGATCCCACCCCCACAAACCCACATTTTGATAGAATGCAAGGGCACATTATGTGAACAAGGAAAACTTTCAACATAGAACTCACAAGAGATAACAGCATAGGTAAAAGATACTAAGTCAAGTGTTAAGTAATTTGGCTAGATAACCAAAATGGCATAATTACAACACTTGCCTAGTTATCAAATAAAACTTTTGGTATAATCTTTTTCTTTTTAGAAAATTTCCACCTTTCTTAGCTTGGAGGTGGTCAAGTTCCCACATGGTGCAGGTTATTCAGGTTAAAGAGAGGGAAAAATTATTTCTGTACAGTTTTGAAACAATATAGATGGGAGACAAAGCCAGTGCTGCTCAAACATACATAAATCAAATAAAAGCATTGGTATATCCAAAATGCATACTGGATCATGTTATGATAGGAAGCAAGCATAAAATCAAACCAGAGGGCTACCTTCAAATGTCACTTTACACATACTTCACCTTCAGCATGTCTATAGATAAGACAGATACAAGGGCACCTCCAAAGCAGTAACAAAAGGGTAGAACCACAGAGGGAACAAGCCAGACCATATTGTAAGCCCAAAAAAAAGGGACCAGCATCACTCAATTCATAACAATTAGAAGCTGTACAAGATGTTGGAAGAAATACAAATACTGATAGCAGTATATACTGCTAAAGTAATTTGTCAGTTAAAAGACATAACCAAAACTTTAGCCGAGGTGCGTGCAAGCTACCCTGGACACCATGGTTGTCGCAAAAAAAAGACATAACTAAAACTTGCAAAGAGCTCTGTGTACCTCTCTCATGATTAAAATAAAATCCAAAGCGCTAAGGACTCCAACAAATTGTGCCCTGCTGAAATCCCATAAAGGAGCCATAGGAATACCCTGAAAATAATACGGCTCAGAAACAGATCTTACAAGAGTTTCAGGAAGAGAATATCAAGAAGTATAAACAGCATAATGGAGAAGGCAAAGTCTAATCTTTTTATTTTTATTTTTAGTGAATAGGGCAATGCGCAATCTTATTTTCAAAGTATGCTAATAAACTGAGAATAGCTGCAGAGAAAGCAGAAGTATTAATTAACAAGTCATTCTATTCCTAATTCTAGTAAATGAACAAGGCTCATAAAATAATGCAGGAGAAATCACAAATTACAAAATATGATTCTATAAGAGAATCAGAAGCTTAGCACTAGATTAAGCATATTTGGAATGTTCTGACATCCACACACTTCAGTTCAATGACCATCCTGCCTTTTCTCTTTTAAATGGAAATGAGGCTTCAAGGCTGGACCCAACGGAAGAACAGTTCTCAAATGTGACAAAGGCTGAAAGTACCATACATATCATGATACAAACAGGACATCTAGCATGATAGAATATATACCTGCTCATGAAGAATATGAAATGCTTGCTTTACGGGTAAGTCAACATCCAAAGCAATGACCTGAAAAATAGGCCTAATCAGGAAAGGCAACAAAACACTCATACCCATCACATCACCTAGACAAAATATAGGATAAATAAATCAAACCTTGCTTGACCCTGGAAGCAACTCATAAGCTGTATGCGTTGATAGGACTGCAGATATACGGTGACGGGAAATATCTAAATCAGTCTGTGATATCCTGGAAGCATCATCGGGCAAAGCACCATCTGACACTCTTACCTACAACAGATATAAGCGAAAAGATTTTTAACAAGTCAAAAGACAGAGTCACTAGCTCCCCCTCTAGAGGATATAAGAGAATATGTTAAGAAGGGAGTAAAGAAGTCACATAGACAATAATGGTTGAACACCAGGTGCTTCAAGATCACTTGTTTTAGCATTTAATTAGTGGACCAAAGTGACTGGTGTCTCACAAACAGATTCAGAGGTTCTTAAAAATGTCATCAAGTCATCCCGCTTCAGAAAACAAGGGGCTAGAAAAGAAGATTTTGATAACCATCTTGTTGACACCCTCATACCACTAATGAGCTGGTTCAGCAAAGAATAAACATCAACTATACAGTTAATATGGAGACTTCATGTCTGACCTCTTCAAAAAACCTGGACAAGTAGAAGTTAACTATTGATGACGAATGACGGCTGATGCACCAAAAGAATATATACATACAAAAGCATAAATCCTCAGCTCCAGGTACAGAATAGTGCATACAATGTGATGGAGAAATGCATTAAAATGATAAATAGATACACTAAGTAAGTTTCAATATCCTAAGCATTCATGAACGACTTGCAATGTTCAGAAATTTGCATGAGTAGAGCATTCTCTTACCAAGCGCTGAAAAGCCTGACTATCCACATCCATGCTAGAACTAGGAGGTATTCGTGGAGTTAGTACTGCTGGAAGGTAGTCCGATTCTCTAGCCAAGAGGACAGTATTAACTGTTCCATAGCTTCCACTCACAAAAGGTTGGTTCTCATCATGTCGCCATTCACCATCAACAATGAACTTGTACTGCAAGTAAAGTATGTAACCAGAAATCCTTTATCAGTTCATCTAAGGAAGCTGAAATGCCGAATCTAATGAGGAAAAGAAGCAAAAAAAAAAATTAGTGCTGCATCAAGAAAAGGCAAATGATATTAAAACTCAAAATCATGACACAGATAAAAATGACTCCCAGATCCGAGACACAGGTAAGATGCAAGACTTCCGAAGGCCGTCCCATATTTCTCTCGTCGTGAAAGAGAAAGTGCATGGGAAATGCTGGCAAGACCTCACACTTGTAAAAGGCTCTTTCTTGTTTTTCTTTATTCTGAAACCAAGTTTTGGCAAGCCTTTAAACTAAACAGTCACAGCTGAGTATGAACTCTGTCTACTACAGTTGTCTAGAAGAACTAATTAACCATCTTCCAGGCAGCTCGGGTGTCTGTTTTTGAATTTATACAGACTAAAATAAGGATGATGCCAACACCAGCAAAGGAAATGCCTTCATGCTGGTCTAGGAACAAATGTTAGGTGCTTGGCTAGCAATAGCAGCTTCCCTTTTGGAAATGGCCAATGAGGAAGGAAATGAATCATCTTTAAAGTAAGGCCACCGCAGTATAGACTTACATACAAAAGCTTGTATCTTTTAGCAACTTGGTGCAACCTAATGAATATGTGTGATCTAGAATACCCTGCTCCTTGGCGTTGGTTTAGATGAATATAATGACGTACTTAACCCCCCCCCCCCCCCCCCCCCCCCCCCACAAATAGAGGGCCTCTCTATTCTCACTTGATGGCAGGAGTTTCCACACCAGAAAAGAATTTCAATCTTTAAATAAAGCAAGTAATGAAAGCCAATATCCTACGACAGGCCCACATACTTGCTGTAGTAAGCCAAATAAAACATCTTATGACTATCTAAGTAGCTCATCAGCAAGTTTACGCACTGGACTAGGCGGTTAATGGTCTCGGCAAGTAGCAGCAAGGCTTAAGAAATCCCAAAATCGGGGAAAGTATTTTCTAATTTGCTCTAGATTGAAGTAAGGTCACCTGTCGATATCTACAAGAACTGAATGATTTGTCACAATAGACAGCATGACAGCCTTAGACAATCGACAATATGTGAAAACTAGTCCTGCTATCCAACTACTTACTAATTAAAATAATAACATTCACAATTGTTCTGTTCATGCTTCAGATGATCTGGCTAATTCTATATACAACTATCCAGGCCACCACTTTTACCGGATATGGGTCCGGATTGCTATCCACTAGCAAAGCATATAACTACTGAACTAATAGTACTATCATTTGCTAAAATCACTTCTATAAAAAACGTAACTTTAATATTAATCCATAATACAATACAAACCTGGTGGTAACCAGGTGGTATGCTGCAAATAGTCTGAAATACAGTTGGACATCCTTCAACAGGAGTCATCGGCCATTGTGACCACCTTCAAAATTATCCGTAAGAAACACAAGATATTAGGCACGCACACACACACACAGAGAGACAAAAAAAAAAAAAAAAAACAAGAAACAATAATGAAATGAATTGTGCCAACTTAAAGTTAGTACCCAGTAAATGTGCCACTCAAGCAAACACTTCTTCCCCCATAAGGCCACACAAAACGTGTCGGAATCAGAGCTGTGCCACTGTCCCGTGCATAATCCATACCAGCAGGATACATTCACTCTCCAAATTATATTAAAACACAATCCCAGATAATGTACTACTCTAAATTCTAAAATGCTGAAATTTATATATAATCTGATGAATGCAGCACAAACAAATTAAAAAACACAATAATTATGGTTGACTCATGACACGAAAAAAGCGTCAAACTTTAATAATACTAACCAACAAGACCCAAATTAAATGAAAATAAAATAACAGATACCCACTAGAGGTAAAGAAAAGGAAAAAGCTAAGAACTTTACACACCAAAAGGAATTTTAAGCAAATACCCAAATTACTAGATGAAATGACAAATAAAATCTGAAATTTAAAATTTCCAATATGATTGAACGATAAAATAGTGAAAAAGCTTCGATCTTTGGGACGAAAGGGAAGTCGATCAGCGGAAATGAAAACCCTAGAAATGTGAAAATGGAGAATTGAGTTAAAATTTTATTTTAAAAAAAAAGGGAAATGCAGAGAAATGAAGAATTATGGAGAGAGAGATAGGAGAAAACCCTAACCCAGACCTTTTTTTTTTTTTTTTTTTTTGCTTCAGAGGATTTTTCCCAATTTTTCTTGAATTGAAAATGAAGATGTTCTTTTTCCGCTATTGAAAAAAGAAAATATAAAATCGACACGTACGAAGTACTGCGAGATGCAGGAAAACGGAGCGGAAACGGGGCAAGTACAGGCCCGAAAGTGTCAAATTGAAAACTGAACACTCGACTAATACTACTTCTAATGTTGCTCGTGTTTTTCTTGGGTTAATTTGGACTTTGGAGGGTAGCCAAAATTGGAGAAAGAGAGTTATTGAGTAAATTATGATAGAAAAGTCATATACTTCAATGGTTGATTGGGTCAAACGACTATTTTTGTATCACGGTGGTATAAAATGTATTGTTAGAGTAATCATCAAATTTCTCGTTTTGATGAAAAGAATTGAACGATTACTCTCATGATTATAAGGCGAAAGATTTGAATGCGTAAGAATTACAGTCATAATAGTTTAAAGCGAAAGAATAGAATAAGTAAGAATTACTATTATTATGGTGTAAAGTGAAGGAATTGAATGAAATAAAAATTACAATCATGATAGTATAAAGCGTAAGAATTTAATGAATTAGAATTACTATTATTATAGTGTAAAGCGAAGGAATTGAATGAATAAAATTTGCAATCATGATATTGTAAAGCGAATTGTTGAACGTGAAACTTTTTGTTTTCATTGAAAAATTAAATCAGCAAAAATTATAATATTTTGAAAGATTATTTTTTATCGACAAAATAAATTATATATAATTGAGAATATCTATCTATATATATATAGATATAGATATAAAAAGGATATTACGTTGATGGAGATTACAGCTCCAAACTCACTATTTAATGGCTTTCTTGTTTTGTTCATAATTATACAAGATTTTTGAGATTGCAATTACTCTATCATCTGTTGTTTTTTCTCTCTTTTACAAAAGTCACTTTAAGGCAACTTTTCACTATATATGTACAAAAACAGCATGATTATACCATTCGTAAATTTGATATGTGAAACTGTAGACCTCCAAATATCTCGCTATTAATACGTGTCATTTTACGTGGATTCTTTTTATAATTATCTTAGGGTATAAATGAGATAAAGTGTCTGTTTGGACATAAATTTGATGGAAGATTTTTTTTAAAATATATTCATTTTTTTTAAATCAGCGTTTGTTCAAAAAAATTCCGATTTCACTTGAAGATGCATTTTGAAATTTTTCGAAAATTTGAAAAACTGCAAAAGTTATTTTTCAAATTTTTCACTCAAATCACTCACAAAACTTCAAAAACAACCCAAACTTAAATTTATGTCCAAACGCAACTCTAAATCTCAAATACCATTTTCACTTGGGAAAAAAAAAATCAACATTTTTTCGAATTTTACAATTATCATGTCCAAACGCCTACAAAATAAAGGTTATCATTTCAAAGTAATAACAATTAAAACGACTTTATCAAAAATAATAATATTCAAATCGCATTACATATTTATTTAAAACAAAGTGAAATCATATTTTGGCACATAAGGAACTTAAATATGACATTCAAATTGAGATTGATGAAGCGGGAGGATGTTTTCCTGAGTTCTTTTCTAAAATTAATATAATGAAATTAAAAAATGACATGTATTGATTAATTGAGAAGCCAACTTAAATTTCATTAGACATATTCCTAAGTTGTGGTGAATCCGTGTCACTACTATAAAGTGCTTTCCGTAGTTCAATAGAGAAAAGAGAGAAGAGTAATCCGATTTCCTTTCCTTAATTATTAAACTTAAACAAAGAATCGTTTGACTTTGAATGCCGAAACCTTGAAAGCAAGGAAGGGGCTCTTTCCATCCATTGAATCTCTTCCTTATGCTAGCACTTTCAGCTATCTTTCTTAACCTGCTTCTATCAAAGCAGCTTGAAAACTCTGACCATCGTCTCAGTGAAGTAGCCCATTGGTATGGGATACAAACGATTAAGAGTTCTTGCTTTAAAAAAAAGGTATGTACTAACTGAGAGTATAATCTATCCTGACTTTCAAGTAGCGCTTGATTGAGGGATAAACCCTGAATCTGTACTTTCCGGTACTATGCCTACTCCCATTTCCTCTTTCAAGTGGGTTGAACTCTTTCTAAGGCAAAAGGCCAAGTGTGTGCCACGAGTGTTTCTTTGTCCAAATAGTTATAAATGTTTTTTTTTTCTCAGGAAGGCTTGATATTGTATGGGTCGAAATCTGACTATGAGAATGAATTCAGGTTCGACGTTGAGAGAGCAGTTAGGTCGTGATGGCAAATACGAAAGGCCGTGATGACGCATCCCATGGCTATGGCCGATGATGATTCATCAAAATACCCTCACAACGCAGTACATGCTGCAGCACCCAAGGGGTCGACCTGGAGCACCAAGGGACAGGTCACAGCATGTCGGTTAATGACCACTGGATAAATAGAATGGCTAATATATATACTAGAAAGAGGATTAGACAGGGGGACTTTTCTTTTCTCCCCCAAGGAAGTAGGTCATTAAATAGAGAGAGGGATGCTACTATTGCTTCTGGTTGTAATAAAAGTGATAGAATCAAATAAACGATAAAGAATGTTCTTTCTTCTCCATTGAATGCTATTTCATGTTATACAATAGTAGTATGACGAACGTTGCCTCGAGAAACACGTTCAGCTTCATTCCTAACCTTAAATCCTATTTCATTGTGCCTCTCTTACTTAAGATTCTTCGATCTAGCGTCAATTAGTCTGGGCTAGGATTTAACCTCTTTTTTCTCAGTTTATTAAGGTCTAACAAAGGGTCTCGCACTTTTTGGTTAAACAATTTGGCGCCGCTTGTGGGGATTTCCTAGCCAAAGCCTTAGTTCTCTCTAGATCCGTCAAACCAACTAAGAATGAAGGCATCACGCAAGACCAGAAGCATGTCGTGAGCGTGAACAATCGCAGCGAGGCAGCAGCCTACGTATCAAGCATTCTCGTGATGATACTTCCAGGTCAGCACCCCACGCGTAGTAATATCGCCATACCAGGCAATGCTTTTTGTATGACCTACTGTAAAAGTGCTCCTCATTTTCACGCATGTGGTGCGACTTATGTTACTGCCTATTTGGCTCGTCCGGGGCTGAGACAAACCGGAAGACTCATGACTTAATGGGAGAAACAAATCATCCACCCACGGAGTACTCAAACCAAAGTGGCAAAGAGGCAGGATATGAATCTAACATCGGATTCGAAGTGCATGACCGGTGAAAGATACCCGAATAACCCTGTCACCCACCAGCCATCTTGCCTAGCCCAGGTAATAAATGGTTCCTTATATACCCTCAACCTGCCTTCCCTTTTATAGGTGTGAAAATGAAGAGCAAGGATGCTCCCCATGGACACACAAGCAGGGGAATAGGCGAAGGGAATAGCCAATGCCGCACCCAATGCCCCTATAATTCCTACCAACAGCAGCGAGCGAACAAAGGAAAATGGATATCGTGCCTTTGGCATAGATAAGGGATGAACGGTTCAGAACGAACTGGCGGCGACAAGGAACAACCTCCTTAAGAAAGGAATTGTGCGGCAAACTCGAAGACGTATCGACGCAGACGGGACATGGGCGATTAGAGTTCACCCACATGCTCGCCATAGGTGTGCAACACCAACCCTCCTGGTAGTATATGCCACACATGCGAGCTTCTGAATACCAAATTCACAGTCCTTCCCGTCGACGACCTCTCCGGGCCACACGGTGAATGGACTATGTAGGCTGGGACTCACTCCGGGGCATGGGTGAACCAACACAAATTTTTTGATGAAAGGCATAGCAGTCCCACCGCCACTCCGCAAGTCGCCAAGATTAAACTCGACCTCGCTTGAGTCGCCAAAATTAAACTCGACCTCGCTCGAGTCACCAAAATTGTACCCGACCGCTCTCGCCTATCGACCACACTTGAAATTCAAGTTTGTGATTCATCGCTCCGCCTATCGGCTACTCTAGGCAGAACGATGAAGGGACTAGATATATGGAGAATTTCTCGAATTCATGCATTAAACGAGCATGTAACGTTCGCCAAATAATATGAACAAACAAAGCAACATATAACATTCTTCACCGAACTCCAAGCCATTCTACATTTCACACTTACATTCGACCTCGCTAGAATAATCAACAATCAACCTCGCCTGAATAATCAACATTCGACCTCACTCGAATCATCTACATTCGACCTCGCTCGAATAATCAACATTCGACTTCCCTCGAATAATCAACATTAGACCTCTCTCTAATCATTTGCATTCGACCTCGCTCGAATAATAAACATTCGAGCTTGCTCGAATCATCTACATTCGGCCTCGCTCGAATAATCAACATTTGACCTCGCTTGAATCATTTAAACATTCGACCTCGCTCGAATAGTCAACATTCGACCTTGCTCGAATCATTAACATTCGAGCTTGCTCGAATAACCTGCCTTTGACCTCGTTCGAATTGATTTCCGCTTGAGAAAAGCGAATACTAACCATGCCAAATTCCCGAATAAAAAATAGGGACTAATCGCAAAAGGGTCTGAAATATGTAACTCCAAAAGAAAGGGAAAGAATGAAAAGCCATAGACATACAACCCAAAACAAAGTGAATTTTATTCAAAACAAATTACATACAGGGGGCCTGATGATAGGCTATAATTGCGTATTTTAGTCACTTATTACACTCTAATTTACTGCACTTTGAT
>ML243565.1:0-12062 GCA_005239495.1 Nicotiana undulata
TGTTCATAATTCGTAGAAGTTTTAGTCGTTTTTGATTTGTGAAAACAGAAAATAAAGCATCTAAAATCAGAATACAAATAATCTACAATTTATCTACAAAATATCTACAAATTGGATACATTGAATTTTAATATCCCAATTCTCATTCGATTGTAGTTTAATTGGGATTTTTGACATAATTGCGTTTTTTGCAGAAGATTTGTAGAAGTTTTAGTCGTTTTTTATTTGTGAAAACAAAAAATAAAGCATCTACAATCAGAGTACAAATAATCTACAATTTATCTACAAAATATCTACAAACTGGGTACATTNTTAGTCGTTTTTTATTTGTGAATATAAAAACAAAGCATCTACAATCAGAATACAAATAATCTACAATGTATCTACAAAATATCTACAAACTGGGTACATTAAATAGAAAGAAACGAAAATTAATACAGCGTGATTTGCGTTTGAAAATTTCTGAAAGAATCTTTAATTCCCCAATATTAGCGCGCCTAAATAAGGAATTCTAATGCTACAATGATTCCTTATTTAATGAAATATCTGGAAGAATATTTACTTCCCTAATTTTAGCGCATAAATAGGAAGATTATATCTACTAAGATTCTGTATTTAATGCATTGTATCTTTTTTGTAGAAAAACTGTTAATAGGGCGGGTAATTTCAAATCATGAACATATTTGATAATATAGTTTCCTATATGGTATAGGAACGAAAAAATCCCAAAATAAAAAATGGTCAGATTTACAATTAATAATTGAAAAATAGTCACAATTTTAAAAGTAATCAAAATTTAGCCATTTTTTATATAAAGATAAAATCTGAACAAAAAGAAACCCTTAAAATTTGAAAATATTCCAGCATAATATGCTGGAGTCTGAATTTTTTACATATGAGCTTCCAGCATAATGTGTTGGGATTTCATAATATGCTAGAATACCAACATAATATAAGGGAAGTTTATGTGCAAGAGCTCCATAATCCAGCATATTATGTTGGACTTTTCGTGTGCTGGAAATCCAAAATAATATGCTGGAAGTTTAGACGCATGAGCTCTATAATCCCACATATTATGCTATAACTTTTCGTATTTCAGCAAAACAATGGCTATTTTTCTATGACTTTGAAAACACTGGCTATTCTTCGATTAACCGTCCGAAAATTGACTAGCCCATGCTATTTTCACATTATAATATAGTAACAACTGATAAATGGAAAAATGATATTGTATAGCCGCTCTCAAAATAATATCGGAAATGTTTTTTTTTGTACATGTTTTGAATATATACACATTTATATATGTTATATACTAAAATATACAAATTTTATATACTTTTACGGCTATCGAATATAAATAATTTTTGACGCGGGCTAAAAGTAATATTTACCCAAGTGACACTAGCTCACAAACTATTATGGGCCTTAAGTGAGCCGAGTCAGGCTCTTTTTAAGAAAGTCTTTTTTTACGTTCTAATCTGTATTTAAATTATACTCAAGTTTAGACAACTTAGTTAAATACTTTTATGCCTCTTTTTTTCCACTAATTTAATTCTTGTATCATTCAGTTAATTTTGTTTAATAATATGAATCACCAACTCCAAAATGAATAGATAAAATGTTATTTAAATACCAATATAGGTTGTGGTGGAATAGATATGATCTCTTCGTCCATAATAAGAGGTTTGGTGTTCGAGTCCTGAGTGCGACGGCTAACTTACGTTGTATGTATCAGCTGCAATTAGGACCGAAGGAACAGATATTTTATCTCCTTGGCTAATTTTTATATTATCTTTCATTTTCTCCCCATATCTCTGAAAACTCGAATAGACATATGACCACTTTCTTTTAACGGTGATAACATAATTCATATTTCCAAACTGTCTCTTGTGGAAAATTAGAATTGTTTTTTAGTTGTTTTGCGTTATGTTTACATAAATTTTCTAACAGTAAAACAGAGATATGTGTCACGTCCTTAGTCGTTAACTAAGTACACGTGTGACACTTGACAATTCACTCACGATCTTGCACAACTTGCTCACGTTATTGCTATGCCAAGCCAGCCTTACTACACTCAAGATCGCTAAGAGAATAGTAGAAAGAACACAAGAGAATTGTTAACGGAAGCTTTGTATTTGAGAGAGCTTGAATTATTTTCTTGATGAATTACAAATGGATGGCCCCCTTTATATACTAGTCTCCTAGGGGCTAAAGTGTAAATATTAATTGTTACACAAGTCCCTAATATTCACAAATAAGTACGCCCTCTAGAATTTTTTACAAGCCTAGAAGATTCTAAGGACTTCCCTAGCAATTCCATAAAGATCTAGGGTCTTCCAAAGGAGATGTCCATACTTCTCTAGAATCTTCTCACAAATACTAGCCTTCCTCTTATATAAGCTTCCACATGGCATTAATATATGCCAAATGGTGCCTACGTGGCATGATGACATGGCGAGTCATCACACTCTCCCCCACCTAATATTGCGACGACCGCGACGCAATGTTGCTGCATAAACTCTCGGATCTTATCTTTGAATTGCCACAAGTCTTCATATCGTTCCCACGTGGCCTCCTCCGGTGATTGCCCTTTCCAATGGACGAGGAACATAGCGGTGGATTTTTGCCCTTGTTTTCGCCTGGCCTGGTAATCTATGATAGCCTCAATCTCCCTATCATGCGAGGAGGTGATAGTCATAGGTGCTCGACTTGATTGGCCCCTACTCGGATCATCCTTATCTTCATGATATGGCTTAAGCATGCTGGCATGGAAGACAAGGTAGATCTTAAGATGCGATGGCATGTCAAGCTTGTATGAGATCTTGCCTACCTTGGCGACGATCTTAAATGGCCCCTCATACTTGCGAATCAGATTCTGATGCATGCCCCGTAGTGCCTTGAACTGTCTTCGGTTAAACTTCACCATGTCCATGTCCCCAACTCTATAGTCCGTGGGACGCTGCTTACGGTCCGAAAACTTCTTCATCTTCTTAGCTGCCTAATCCAAATAGGACTTAGCAGTGTCAAGCTGCTCCTTTCATTCTTTGGCCATATGATAAGACCCCAATCTCTTTCCCTCAAACGCAGCTGGTAAAGAATGTGGAGTTTGTGGCTGTTGGCCTGTGGCTAACTCAAATGGTTTCCGCCTCGTGGACTCACTCCGCTGCAAGTTATACGAGAATTGGGCGATGTCTAGGAGCCTTGCCCAATCTTTCTGATTCGCGCTCACATAATGCCTCAAGTAGCATTCTAGTAAGGCATTGACCCGTTCTGTTTGTCCATCCGTCTGTGGGTGGAAACTAGTGGAAAAATGCAGTTCCGTGCCAAGTATGTCGAATAATTCTCTCCAAAAGTTTCCAGTAAAACGGGGGTCTCGATCACTAATAATATGCCTTGGTAAGCCCCAATACTTCACCACGTTCTTAAAGAATAGTTTCGCGACTTCCTTGGCAGTGCAACCTGGTGAGGCGGGCATGAAGGTGGCATATTTGGAAAACCTATCCACCACCACCATAATAGTACCATAACCGTCGGACTTCGGTAGGCAAGTGATAAAGTCCATAGTCACGCTCTCCCATGGACGTTCTGCAACTGGTAGTGGCTCCAAAAGTCCTCCAGGTTTTTGTTGCTCAACCTTGTCTTGTTGACAGACAAGACAAGTCTGCACATAACACTCTATGTCATCTTGCATGCATGGCCAATAGTAGACTGACTCAACCAAGGCCCTAGTGCGACGTTGTCCTGGATGACCAGCCCACATTGTGTCATGACTCTCCCTTATGATCCGCCGTCTAATGTCTCCAAACTTAGGCACGTAGACCCACCGACCTGTGGTAAGCAGTAGGCCGTCTTCGACCCAAAAACGTCTCGTATTGCCCTAGTTGGCTAACTCGATAAGTTGTTTGGCTGTTGGATCATGCTGCATGCCTTCTTTTATAGCCTCACAAATGTCCCACCTTATTGAAGTGATTTCTGCAAGTTCGGATTTTCGGTTCAAGGAATCGGCTACAACGTTACCTTTGCCCGGCTTATACTCCAGCACATAATCAAATTCGGCCAAGAAATCATGCCACCTAGCCTGTTTTGGTGTGAGCTTCTTCTGCGTCTGAAAGTAGCTAGTAGCCACATTGTCAGTCTTGACCACGAATCTCGACCCGAGCAAATAATGTCTCCATGTGCGAAGGCAATGCACAATGGCAGTCATCTCCTTCTCTTGCACCGTGTAACGCCGCTTCGTCTCATTTAACTTGCGGCTCTCAAATGCTATGGGATGATTATCCTGCATCAAGACACCACCAATGGAAAAATCTGAGGCATCTGTATGCACCTCAAATGTCTTGGAAAAGTCAGGTAATGCCAAGACTGGCTCCTCTGTTACAGCTGCCTTAAGACATTCAAACGCCTTTTGACAATGCTCCGTCCAAACCCATGACTTGTTCTTCTTTAGCAACTCAGTCAATGGTGCGGCCTTTGCTGAGTAGCCACTGATGAACCGATGATAGTAGTTAACAAGGCCAAGGAAGGATCTCAACTCAGTTACCTTTGTAGGTTCCTCCCACTCCTGGATAGCTCGTACCTTAGCCTCGTCCATGCGTAGCTCGCCATTGCTAATGACATGGCCCAAAAAGTGCACCTTTGATTGTGCCAACTCACATTTCTCCCTCTTGATGTATAGCTCGTTCTCCCGCAAGACTTGGAAAACCTTCCTTAAGTGCTCCATGTGCTCCTCCAAGGTGTTGCTGTAGATGACTATGTCGTCTAGGTAGACTACTACGAACTGATAAAGGTAGGATGAAAAATCTTGTTCATAAGGGTGCAAAATGTGGCCGGTGCATTGGTTAAGTCGAAGGTCATCACCAACCACTCAAAGGCTCCATATCTCGTCACACATGTTGTCTTTGGCTAATCCCCTTCCGCGATGCGAACCTGGTAGTAACCCTTGCGAAGATCCGCCTTGGTAAAGTACTTGGCTTGCCCAAGTCTATCGAACAAGTCAGCAATGAGTGGGATCGGGTACTTATTCTTCACTGTGTCCTTATTAAGTGCTCGGTAGTCTATGCACAAGCACAACGACCCATCCTTCTTCTTCTGGAACAATACTGGTGCGCCAAAAGGTGCCTTTGATGGGCGAATGTGACCAATATCTAGCAGCTCTTTCAATTGTTTCTTGAGCTCCTCTAGCTCGGGCGGTGCCATACGATATGGGGCAAATGCGGGTGGCTTAGCCCTTGGCTCCAGCTCAATCTTGTGATCCACCTCTCGCCTTTGCGGCAAGTGCTTAGGCAACTCCTCGGGCATGACATCTTTGTTTTCCTCAAGCAACTTCTCTATGCAAGGCGGCATTATCTCTTGAAAATTCTTATCCTCCTCTAGACTTGCAATGGTTGCCAGAAACGTCGGCTCCCCCTTCTTGATCCCATTGACAACCTGCATGGCTGATAGTTGTGCTTGGATCTGTCTGTGTGGCATAGTCATTATAGGTACCATGCAAGCTCCTTCTCTCTCCATAACCAAGAGACGTTGGAGGTAGGGGTCGATCAAAGTATGACAATTTCTAAAGAACTCTTGCCCCAGTATGATGTCAAAGATATCCATAGCGGTTACGGTAAAGTTTGTCATACCTTCCCATGTTCCCAATTTGACACCAACGCCATTAGCTACCCCACTAGAATTTTGTAGCTCGGCATTCACGGTCTTGACGCGAGAGTTGGTTGGAGCAAGCTTCAATCCTAGTCTCTTTGCGGAAGCCTCAGTCACGAAATTATGAGTTGCTCCAGTATCCACCATTGCACGAGCGGGCTTGTTGTTGATGGTGAGATCCACGTACTGATTTCTATTCTCAGTAGGTTGGATAGCTTGCTTCGTTACAACACCACATAATCCGATCATACCCAACTGTGCGGTTCCCGAATTCTCTCCTTGCGGCTGCTCCTTTCGTTCACGGACCATGGCACTAAGGCTCTTGAGGTCGGGACAATTCCTGAAGCCGTGCGACCCTCCACATATATAGCATCCCTTCTTCTCGGCCTGCGCCTTCTTCTCGGCGTAGCCCTGACGTCCACTCGACTTTCTGGAATCTTGAGTCTTGTAGTATTGTTGGTGTATCTCCTTGCCTTTGCCACAATCTCCCCCACCTTTGACATTGTTAACCTTTGACTCCTTGCCTTTGCCTTTGTCGTTTTTGTCATGCCTGAAATCCATCAATGATTCAGCCTCCACTATGGCTTGGTCTATATCCGTGACTTGCCGACGTTGTAATTCTTGTTTAGCCCAATTCTGTAACCCGTCCATGAAGTGGAACAACAAGTCATCATTGGTCAGGTTGGGAATTTGAAGCATAAGGGTAGTGAACTGCTTGACATAGTCACGTATGCTCCCTGTTTGCTTCAACTCCCTAAGCTTGCGCCTTGCCTCATACAAGACATTGTTGGGGAAGAATTGTCTCTTGAACTCAGCTTTGAACTGATCCCACGTGCTAATAGTACATAGACCTTTATCCACGTCGGCCCTCTTCCTTCTCCACCATAGCATGGCGGTCTCTGAGGGGTACAACACTGCAGTGTTGATCTTAGCCTCGTCGTCCCTCACTTTTCTGTGCCTGAAGTAGTTCTCCAAGTGCCAAAGGAAGTTTTCCACTTCTTGTGCATCACGAACACCTTTGAACACCGGGGGTTTGGGAGCCTCGATCTTGGCCTCCCTCGTCATTATAACATTACTGGCTGCCTCGGCCACGCCAGCATTGACATGCTCCTCGAGTGACTCTATCTTTTCCTTCATGGCATCGATAGTACTTAAAGCCTCCATGAGTCTGCACTCTAAGGCAGTGATGGTTTGCCTTAGTTCCATCTCGGTCTGTGTACGTCCCTCCAAGTCATTTCAGATGCTCTCAATCTCTTCAAGAGTGTGCCCCTCAGGAACGCTAAGTATGCCTTCCATCTTACCCAAACGTTGGCCAAATATCTCCACGACGTCCATCCCCGCGTTCATCTTCATCACCCACTCTTTACCGAGCGAGACATCCTCGGGCAGGACCTCCAATTCATCCTCGCTCGCCTCAGTGGCAGATGGTTCCTGGGATGTAAGCCCTTCGCTTGACACAACCTCGGGTGGCACCTCCTGGCTCTTGTTGGTGTCATTCCTTTTTTTTGTTACGGCCGCTCTTGCCAGCAACATCCTGAATGACGTTGGCTTGGGTGTTGGCAGCGTTAATTTCTCCGTCGTTCGCCATTCCCTTAGTTGCAACCTGGCTCTGATACCACGTTGTCACGTCCTTAGTCGTTAACTAAGTACACGTGCGGCACTTGATAATTCACTCACGATCTTGCACAACTTGCTCACGTTCTTGCTATGCCAAGTCAGCCTTACTACACTCAAGATCGCTAAGAGAATGGTAGAAAGAACACAAGAGAATTGTTAACGGAAGCTTTGTATTTGAGAGAGCTTGAATTATTTTCTTGATGAATTATAAGTGAATGGCCCCCTTTATATACTAGTCTCCAAGGGGCTAAAGTGTAAATATTAATTGTTACACAAGTCCCTAATATTTACAAATAAGTACACCCTCTAGAATTTTCTACAAGCCTAGAAGATTCTAAGGACTTCCCTAGCAATTCCATAAGGATCTAGGGTCTTCCAAAGGAGATGTCCATACTTCTCTAGAATCTTCTCACAAATACTAACCTTCCTCTTATATAAGCTTCCATATGGCATTAATATATGCCAAATGGTGCCTACGTGGCATGATGAGTGGCGAGTCATCACATATGACTGATAAAAAAGATCGAAAGAAATTTTAGTGAATAGGTAAACCGTAAACCAATAAAGATGGGAAAGCGATTTATAAAGATATACTCATCCTAACTAAACCTCTTACAGATTACAAGATTGTAATCTATTTTTAATATATGAATTAGTTAATTGGTCTTTGTAGAAGTCTATGTCTAGTTGGGATTAAAGTTTTTAGTTAGTGACCCTATGGGCTCACTAACTTTTAAAGAGGAGACACATCATCCTTAACTGCGTACCTTTTAGAAATTTACAAATATAGAAAGTTAATTTTATAAATATCGAAAGTAGAATTTTTCCTTTGGCTAAAGTATGTTTTTTTTTTTTTAAAATTATTATAAAACTGCTAGAGAAGAATATGAAATTCAAATATTGGATCCAACCTAAATTAGAGAACGGTTATGGTGAAGTGATGATCATTGTTCATTAGGCCGTTTTTTATTGGCCCGCAAAATTTTAGGAGACTTAGGGGTGGTCGCCCGAATTCATGCAGATGGCGGGGACTATAGCATACTAAAATCTGGGAATTGTTATGAGTTCCTGTTTTATGGCTCTAAAATGCCAAAAAGCGAGGAACGAACATGATGAAGCAATGACTATTGTTCATTAAGTCGTTTTTTATGTGCCTGCAAAATTTAGGAGATTCGGGGCTAGTCGCCCGAATAAGTTCAGTTGGCGTGGACTATAGCACAGGAAAATTTGGGAATCGTCCTGAATTCATATTTTTATGGCCATAAAAGGTTAAAAAATGAGGAACAGACATGGCGAAACAATTACTATTGCTCGTTAGGTTGTTTTTGATGGGCCCATAAAATATTAGGTGATTCTGGGCCGCTCGCCCGAATTATGAAGATGGCGTGGACTAAATCAAATAAAAATCTAGGAATCGTCCTGAATTCCTATTTTATGGCCTAAAATGCCAAACACGAGAAATATCATGACGAAGCAATGACTTTTGTTCAGTAAGTCATTTTTTATGGGCCCTAAATATTTTAGGAGATTCGGGGCTGGTCGCCGAAGTTCATGCAGATGACGTGGACTATTGTACGTAAAAATCTGGGTATTGTCCCGTATTCCTTTTTTATGGCCCCAAATGCAAAAAATGAGAAACATTGAAGAGATAACAATTGTTCATTAGGTCATTTTTTATGGGCTCGCAAAACTTTAAGAGACTCGGGGGCGGTCGCCTGATTTCATGCAGATGACCTGGATTATAGCAAACAAAAATCTGGGAATCATTATGAATTCTTTGATTATGGCCCTAAAACGCCAAAAAACGAAGAATGATCATGACATGTCCTCGGAAATTTGCAGCAACGCCATGTCCTGCCTGATCACCTCTTCCCAATACTTCTTCGGCCGCTCCACCTCTTTTTGTACCCGCCAGGGAAAACGACCGCACTTCCTCACCGGAGCATCATGGCTCCTCCTCTACACATGCCTGAACCACCTGAGCCTCGCTTCCAGCATCTTGTCATTCATATGAGCCACACTCACCTTATCTCAAATAACTTCACTCCTAATCTTATCCATCCTCCGCACATCCACCTCAACATCCTCATTTCTGCTACTCTCATCTTCTGGATATTAGAGTTCTTAACCGGCCAACACTCTGGCCCATACACCATGGCCGGTCTAACCACAACTCTAGAACTTACCTTTGAGTAACGATGTCACTTTTTTGTCACATAGGACTCCTGAAGCTAACCTCCATATTATTCACACACCCCTATATGGTGTGTGACGTACTCGTGGATCTCTCCACCCCATTGGATAATCGACCTCAGGTACTTAAAACTACTTCTCTTGGGGATGACGTGTGATCCAAGCCTCACGTCCATGGCCACTTCCACCGACTCGATGCTGAACTTGCACTGCAGATATTCTGTGTTAGTCCTGCTCAACTTGAAACCCTTAGACTCAAGAGTATGTCTCCAAACCTCCAGCATGTCATTAACACCACCTCGCATCTCATCAATCAGAACTATGTCGTCAGCGAATAACTGTAACTAGGGGTGTACATGGACCGGGTTGGTTCGGTTTTTATCAAAACCAAACCAAACCAATTATATCGGTTTGGATTGGTTCGGTCTTGTCGGGTTTTTCAGGTTTTCGGGTTTTTTTTGTTATATAAATATAGTTCCAATCTTACTTTGTTAAAGTTATAGATAAAGTTTTGATAAGTTAATAATATGTTTAGTAAATATTGAAAAAAATTGACAAACATATGATCTATTAAAATATTCTAATAGGAGAATTTTTTTAGTAATACATGATAGTTATTTTTTAGTCGTATGAAAAATAATTTTCGTTAACGTACGCTTTTTAGGTTAACACATGAGAGGATCTCAAATATTTTAATATTTTTAAAGAAAATTCAATATAAAGTCTTAAAAATATATATAAAAATTATATATTTATATGTCGGTTTGGTTCGTATTTTTGTACTCAATACCAAACCAAGTCAAACCAAACCTAGTCGGGTTTTTTAATCAGTTTGGTTTGGTTTTTCGGTTTGGTGCGATTTTTCGGTTCGGTTTGTACACCCCTAACTGTAAAGACCCGGCCGGTCGTTCCGTAGAATTTGTATTATAATTAATGTTATTGACTTGTCATAAGTTGGTTATACTGTTATTGATGTGTTAGAGTTGGTAGACTTGAAATGGGAATGGTTATAATGAGAAATTAGTCACTTAGTCTTTAAGAATAGCCTTAAAGTTGGAAAAGTCAACTGAGAGTTGACTTATTGGTAAACGACCTAGGAATGCGGATTTTATGGCTCGGATAGCTTCGTTAGGTGAATTAGGACTTAGGAGTGTGTTCAGAATATTTTTATGATGTCCAGTGTAGAATTAGGCTTGAATTGGCGAAAGTTAGTTTTTGGCGATTTTCGGTTGGCAGTGGAAAATAGGCTATCGGGGTCGGAATGGAATTTAGACAGTTGGAACAGGTTCGTAATGTCATTTTGGATATGTGTGCAAAATTTCAGTTCAATCGGAGTTATTTTGGATAGTTTCGGTATCGTTGGTGGATTTTAGAAATTTTAAAGTTCTTAGGCTTGAATTTGATGTGATTTTGGTGTTTTGATGTTAATTTTACTGTTTTGAGAGTGTAACTAAGTAAGAATGATCATATGGGATGTGTTGGTAAATTTGGTTGGGGTCCCGAGGGCTCGGGATTGATTTCGGGCGATTAACGGGCTCATTTGGACTTGAATAAATTGCTGGTTTTCTGGTTTTTGCACAACAACAATTCCTTCACTGCTATCGCGTGGGAATTAATTCGATCACGGAGAGTTAATTTGGGGTAAGCACATTTTTTGCTGTGCGATCGCGAACAATGGCCTGCGATCGTGAAGAAGGGGAGAGGGGTCCAGTGCGATCGCGTGTGCCTGGGTGCGACCGCACAAGGACCTGGGCGCGTGAGAGAGAGGGGTAGCAGTGCACTGTGCGACCGCGTGCACAGTGCTGCGATCGCGAAGTTCAAGAGGGGGCTGGTCAGTGCGATCGCAGGCTGGTGACCGCGATTGCGTAGGGTAAAAATCTGGACAGTATAAAAATAAACCCTCCGCGACCATTAACCCTTTTTACACCATTTTTGAACGGGAAGAAGCTTTTGAGGCGATTTTGAAGAGGGAAAATCAGTGTTCATCATAGAGGTAAGTATTTAGGACCTTAAAACTTGATTATAGGTGATTAAGAAACATAATCTCAGTGTTTAATTGATGAAAATCAGTAGAAAAATGTGGGTTTAGGGCTTGAGATTATGGGACCTTTAGGGGTCGATTTGAGGGGTCAAACGAACTCTGATTTTAGCGTTATTTATATTTACGGACTCAGGAGATGACGAAGAGCAGTTTGGTATAAAGATTTCTGAGTTCCGAGACGCAGGCCCGGGGGTCGGTTTTTAGCAAATTTCGGATTTTGAGCTAAAATCGATATTTTTCAATTCGAGTTCATTCCTTAAGCATAATTTGATGATAAAGGTCTGATCTTTATAGATTTGGAGCGCTCGGAGGTTGATATGAGAGGCAAGCGTATTGCGGAATAGTTTTCGGGCTAGTTTGAGGTAAGTAATGTCTTTAAATCCTTTCATGAGGGTATGAAACCCCGGACTCTGCACCCTTTCACGGGTTTTGGAATAAAACGATTGAAACTTTGGAAATATATTCCCTATTTAGGCAACTATTTGTCACACCTCCTTTTTCCCTACCGCGTATGTATGAAGGGTAGGGAGGGAGTTTTTCCACTTTAAGTGACATTATTCGATTTTTGGGA
>ML243566.1:0-27804 GCA_005239495.1 Nicotiana undulata
TTTCTTTCCTTATGTTATCACTGTCTATTACCCTTTGAGTATGATTCCATAATTAAGGGAAGTTTTTATACTAATTTGATTCTAATTAGTATATGCTTCTATAATTACTGCTGAACTATTATTATACCTTATTTTCCGCCTGTTTTTAAAACTATAAATACCCTAGTATTTCATTAGCACAAGGGACGAACATACTGTTCAAAGCTCTCTCTCTTACACAAAGTTCTCCTTTGCTCTCTCTTGTCTTTGGCTACTATACTTTTGGTTCTTCATTTTGCGTGTGCTCTCTTATATATTGGTATGTCCTAGTTTTAGTTTAAGTCTAAAAAACAACATGTTTCTTTTATTACTCCAATTCATCTTGTTCTTAGTTTGTTTTTACTTGTGGTTTTGTTGTTCAACTTGCAACTAATATGTGTCTGTTTCATTTCCTATTAGCATGCTTCTGAACATGTATCCCCTCCCTTAGAACTCAGCACGCTTATGTAATAATACATCCTTTCTAGTATACCTTACTATGACTCTGCTTTACCTAGGTTTCTATGATTATTGAACTGAACCTTCTGTGGAAAAACAACTTGTACCTAGTTCTGTGTAAGTTTGAAATACATGCTACTTTAACCTCCTTAGAATTTCTAGATTCTGAACCTATGTATGACTCTGCCCATTGTGTGCTTACACTTACATGTTCTATACTTGTCCCCAATCCCTCATTACCCTGTTTGTGATTACTGAACTTGTTCTAGTTCTTTATTCTATATGTGCTGTTGAACATGATTAATCCTGAGATTAGAATGTTGTTTGTTCCGACTACCCTATTCCTTTTAGTTATTTTTTTTTACTAAATAAAGTCTTCTACTGTTTTTGCAAAACTCATTTTGAACCAGTACTTCTTGTTTAAACTATTTTCCCACTCAAATCTTTTTCAAAACTATGTCAAGCACTTCACTCAACTCTTAGACATCTATGTTCCGACCCTCTAATGTGTGACTGCTTTCGGATCCCTATGAGATGCCTCTGAACTCTGATACATTAGAGTTGGCTCTTCCACACTGCACTTACTCAACCATGGTTATGAAATCTGGGTGTGAGAACTACCCAGGATCCCTTGAGGTCCTTAGGGAACTCTGACACACCCGGATTATGTGAAAGGCTGTGAAACATCACTTGGCATTGGAACTTTGGAAATTTGGGCCTATTGGTAGGCTCCCTCTAATGTGTGACTGCTTTGGGATCCCTATGAGATCCCTCTGAACTCTGATACATTAGAGCTGGCTCTTCCACACTGCACTTACTCAACCATGGTTATGAAATCTGGGTGTGAGCACTGCCCGGGATCCCTTGAGGTCCTTAGAGAACTCTGATGCACCCGGATTATGTGAAAGGCTGTGAAACACCACTTGGCATTGGAACTTTGAAAATTTGGTCCTATTGGTAGGCTCCCTATAGTATAGTTTCTTATTTTTCTTATCTATTTATGTAATTCATTCAATAATGGTTTGTAATAATTTATTGTAAACAAATATTGGGGATGGATAGTGAAAAGGGGGAAGGGTAACTATACATGTTATAAATATCAAAGGGTAGAAACCATGCTCCTAGGTTTACATTCCTTTTGTGCGCAATAGAATTCATGTTTAGGACTAATATGTGCAAAGCATATTATGCATTAGATACCATGCCTCCTAGAGCAACATGTTTAGTAATCTCCAGTATATTATGTTAGAACTTCCCGTATATAATGACTATTTTTCAATGACTTTGCAAACATTAACTATTTTTTAATTATCAGTTCGAAAACTGGCTAGCCCGTAGTATTATAATAGTAAAAGTAGAAGTCGCCCCGACATAGTAGAGTAGCTAACCTGGTAAATGAGCCCAATTTTCAATAACCGGATAAGAGGATAATTGCACTTAATTCCAGAAACACCCTTACACAAACGGATATTCTAAATAAACCGGTTCCTCTCAGCTGGGTCATCTCTACAACCCGATTACCCGAAAAAGCTCTGTAATGCAGCATCTCGTAATCCAAATTCCACGTTTACGTCCTCTCCCGCCGTCCACACAATGCCTCTTTCCGGCAACAATGAGTTCGTCTCCGTCGGTTTTCACAGCGAACCCTCTCAGTCCCCGGCAATTCAACTCTCCAAAGCTGATAACCCACAGCAAGAGTGTAAAACTTCGGTTCATTAGATGTATGGCTAATCCTCGGAGAGTTAAAATGGTGGCTAAACAGATACAAAGAGAACTCTCCGACATGTTGCTCACGGATAAGGTGTTACAGTACGCTGTTCTACCTGAAGCTGCTCTTGGTGCGGATCGATACCTTTCTTCGCTTACTACTATCAGTGATGTCGAAGTTTCAACGGATTTGCAGGTTCGTTAATTTTGAATAATTGTTAGTTTTAGCTTAATTTTTGCTCGAATTTGCAAAATCTTCTAATTTAGGAAGAGAGTTAGTTAATTGTGGTATTAGAGTAATTGCATTTGCGTTTCATTAGCCGTATGAGAATTCTTTGAGAAAGTGTAGCCATATGATAATTGAACTATTACAACATCCTCTTAATTTTTCTGCATTCTGTCAGTGGAAATATTTTTTACACTATCACATCGGTTATAAGGTAGTAGGCCACTTATACGGTAATTACATGTAAATCTCTTATAAACATTACTTGGTAAGTTGGTAAATAAAGTAACTAACTAGCTATTAAAGGTTAAATTGAAATCCACTGAAAGTCTACTATCAAATAAGGAGAAAAAGGCATATGAGAGGTTTTTGTTGAAAGGAATTTGTGATAAGCTTCTTTTTTCGTGTTAAATCCTGTTTAGTTAATGCCAAACTTAGAATGTTGTATGTTTTTCGCTTAACTGAGTCGATTTTATCGGTTGAAGAGAAAGTGAAAAGCTTCATGTTTGGCTGGTTGAAACAAGCTACAGTCTTTTATCGTATTGTGAAATCTATGCATAAGATTTTCTTGCTCTGAGTTTAATCCTTGCAGTAACTGTTCATGTTTAACCTGTTCTTATAATATTATTGTAATTCTGTTCCTTCCCAATTACTTAACGAACTGAAGTCAATGTGAAGCTATCTGATAGTGTTTCTCAATGTACTAGGCAAGGAAGGATTAGGTAGATCTGTTTATATATTTAATATACTAGGGATAATGGGAATTATTTTCTCCGTTATGAAGAGATCTTATTTGGTATAGTATTTGATAGGCTTTGCTATGCCCACTACATTGTGCCTCACTGCACCACTTTTTTTTCCTTTCATTGACTTAGTGCATATATAGCATCTGGTTGTTTTGAAGAGGTGATCTTAATGAGTTCATCTTAATCAAACATGTAGGAGTAAAATAAAGTTGGTATAGAGTTTTGACCATATATCCCAGAGCCAATAAGCATATTTGCGCCTCATATGCACTGGAACACAGACGATCACCCTCCTTTTGTAGAATGTTACTATTGATATTAAGTTGTGGTTGTCTCCCATTACTGATCCTGATATCTGGATTGACATGGATGTACTGTTTACAGATAAAATGCTTTTTCAACATTATATCTAAAACTTTCAGTTGCTGAAGGTGATTTCTTCAGAACTCCTGGTTTAATTGAGTGTTTTAATAAATTGAAATTTAATTAGCCTGAAGAACGCTGCTTTTAAACAGGCTACACAGTATGTTAAGGATGGTCTTTTGGGTTGAAACTAGAGGTGACTGTTAAGAAACAAGAAAACATCCAAATATTGAATAAGATATGTATGGCATCCTTGGCAGGACAAGGCTGTGGTTACATTCTCCCCTAGTGTAGAATTTACGCCATTTGATTTTGAGGGTACGATTTGCTGAAGAAGTGATCAAACCCCTATCACCATCCACTAGCAACTTACAAGAAATTCCCAATCTCAAATTTTATCTTTCTCAGGATAAAGTTGTCATTCGTGCCTCTAATGTATGTGACTGTGTAAAGTGATGTCTGCTGTCGAGGCAAGCAAAAATGAGAAGCTGAGAAAGAAAAAGAGAGAGAGAGAGAGAGAGAGAGAGAGAGATTTTCCATTATTAAGAATTTGCATCCAACTTAGTACTAGACAACAAAGAAAATGATTCCTATTACTCCTATAAATGACAACTGACAAGCTTCTCTCCTCTGATCACTAGGATGATGCATGCGACTTATCATATTCTAATTTGGAGCCTCCAAAAATATTTCTGTGCTACTGTAGGTTGTAAAGGTCTATGTCTCTGTGTTTGGAGATGAAAGAGGTAAAGAAGTGGCTTTGTCTGGCTTGAAGTCAAAAGCAAAATATGTAAGGAGTGAGCTAGGGAGGCGAATGAAGTTGCGACTGACTCCCGAGATTCGTTTCATTGAAGACGAGTCCATTGAACGAGGAAGCAGAGTGAGTAATTCTACTCTATTTTCTTATTAGAAAATTGATTGGTTTTGGGGAATCTTTATTGTTATTTATATCTCCAACAGCATTACGCTCTTTGCATTTTCTTTTGAGTTTTCTCTCTTATTTTACAAATCTGTTTTTGTTTCCTGGCTACTAAGCCTTTTATATTGTTGCTTCTATAATTTCTTAATATTGAGGTAAACCTTTGTCTTTGACTTTCCCCTACTTAAATGATGGCCAAGTTCATTGACAACTCACCGAACTGACTTGGATTTTGAACGTATCAGATGCCTGTTAAGCACTTCTCAGAAATTTGTCACTAATTTAGGAAGAGTGAAGTTATCAGCCTCAACGCCTGTTTTAATCGTCAGTGATCTCTCAAATAATCCACCGCTCAAACTGTTTCTTGCATTTCCAAGTTGATCCAGTAATTCTCTTGCTTAATCAACATGACTTTTTGGTTAAGTTCTTGCTTAATCAACATTACTTTCTATCCAAGTCAAAAATGACTTATATGGCTTTTGGCACTAAAATTTATTCTTGAGACCAATTTAACCATAACCTCTTTCTGGAATGATGCAGTGAATAGGCTTTGTGTCTTCTTTTGCTAGCATTGGTACTGTACTTGGAGTAGATTATAACTATATGATAATGTACATTTTCTGGCAGATCGCTACCTTACTGTCCCTTAATACCCTTCAGTCATACTTAGTGTTGAACCAAATGTTGCAGGTACTTGCTATATTGGATAGGATTAAGGATGAGAACCAGAACAAGAATGCATCATCTCGAGCTTCCGATAACAATGACCAAAGCGATGATGATGGGGATTGGGAGGGTGACGACCTTGATGATGAAGGCATTATTTATGTGAAATAGCTCTCGCTACTGCTCTCTAAAATACGCGCTTTGGACTAGACAAAAGATGCATTGCATCGTGGTAAGTCTCGCATGTTTGTAAAGTTAGCACATTTCTGAGTGAGCACAACACTGGGTTCCCTGAAATATGTGTTGGTTAGGCTACATTGATTGTGCCTTTGTATTACCAGAGAATAAAAATGTTGTGCTTTTCAGCTCACATTAGCACCTGAACTGCCATTTCCATCGCTAACACTCATATAAAGCTTAGCCTTTGCAATCTTCATAGGAACAGCAAGTAAACTTCAGTAGAACTTCAACATCACTGACCAGAAGTCATCCGCATCCATTTATCTCCAATATGTTGCGTTGAAAGAGCTTATCATCACATTTTATTTAAAAGAATCTAATGATTGCTGTTACGTTTACAGGGTAGAGGTGTTTCCTCAGTGATGCAAAGAACATTTGCGCAGGTTCCAAATTGTGGAAACCTTATTGAACCATGTTCAGAACTGTCTAGCTAGTTTCTTTTCTTGTTTCATGTATAATTCATGTCTGATAATATGAATCAGTTAAGTAGTATAACTTTGCCTTTCCATGCACGAGCTTTAGCTAGTTCCTTTTTTTTAGTCTGTTTTTGATTCTGGGGAAGAAATTGAAACAAAAGGTAAGCTTATATCAATAGTAATTAGACTGGAAATTTTCGTGTAAAAGTTTTTCTGGATATTTTAACTATTGAGAGAACCTGGTTAAAAGATTTTTGATTTTACACGAGTGATGTGGATCCACAAACTTACACCTGCATATATTTGTGCTGATTATGTTTCCAAGTTGTATTGCTATCGCGTAGTGATAGTATATAAGGCATTACTTGGCCTTTCCACGATAGATTACACTGGCTGAGAACTATTATTAGTATATTAAATCAAACACGATAAAAGAGATCCATTTCGCATAATTATGTTTTCAATCAATATTTTACCGCGGTAAATTAACGACCTTAGAAAGCTCATCAAGAAAGCAAGTGAACATATCTTCATCATTGATGGAATAAGCACAAACTAAATTAGCTTTTTCCCTGATGACTTGATGTAACAAGATTATTGTGCTAGCAGATCTATGGCCAACTTTCCCCTATTTGTCCAGTGCAGTCCTAAAAATTGGACCACCATAATACCAAATGAACCATAAAAATATCTAACAACTCTCAAACACAAAATTGAACAGTTACAAGTCGAAAATGATGGTCCTAAGCAACAGGCCAGAATGAAAATTGATATTATATGATTGTCATATATTATTTTAACAGCAAATGCAGCATACTGCTCTCTATCAGTGATGTGCCTTAGCTTCAGCCTTCTGGTGAGACTTGGCCTTAGCCTGAAATAAATATGATGGAAAGTTGGCAATAAACATTAGTCTATGCAGAGTGAAAAATTAGCTAGTATTAACAACAATTGTAACATCCATTGGTTGAAAGAAAACCAAATATTTACAGCTGATGCAAGGAGATTAACAAAACAATTAACCAGAAAAAAGAAAAAATACGAGCACTGTAGAAATTTGTGGAAAACGTCTTCTTCCTAGATTTATCCGCGCGAATTTCAAAAAGGCATTACAAATTACGCAGATAAGTGATGGAAACGAAAATTCCAAACACATCCTGACTCTCATTTCTCAATGTGGACGGAAGCAGGATTTCACAGTGCTCATCAACTGTGAAAAGGTCCATCACAACGAGCAAACTGCACATTGCATCTAAGTTGAACAAATCATGAATATCATTCCCCGGAGAAAATGATAAACAGGATCTAGTTGCTATATGCTTGGAGAGGTAGAAACTAGATGAGAATCATTCAGTTCTTACAAGACATTGCGGTGCAAACAAGTGTATGGTAGTCTTTCTTTGTGACAAAGTCAAACACACGCGTTGAGCCCCAAGAACAGCATCCTAGACCAACAAACTGATCAATGGGCTTTTAATCATCAGGCGCCTTTCCATCCACTCTTAAACTGGACATTAGAGGAAGCACGTTGTCGGCATGTTCATAGCGAAGAAGTATCAGATGCATAACATTCACAAAATGATCTACTTAGCTTCCCCATTAAAGAATAAGATTATGAATTTCTGCTTGTATTTTCCAATATCACCATTCAACAGGCTATGAGAATATAAAATTTATGTATCTTCTTTCTGCTTCAGAATCCAAATTAATTTCATGTAAGTAGAACAGGTGGTCTCGAAGAAATAAAGTTGTGCCTCGTACTGCTACTTAGTCATGCGGTAATTTGTCATGTCCTTCTAATCACCTCATTCCTCCCTACCCGGGTAGGGGTAAGGTCTACGCACACTCTAACCTCCCCAGACCCCATTAGTGAGATTCTACCGGGTTGTTGTTGTTGTTGCTTCTTCTAATCTCCTCAACGAATAATATCTGTATCTTGTTCCCTTCACATTGAGCTTGTTATCAAATAGATCTACCATCTATTAGGGCATTCTTTTATCTGATTTAATTTTGCAATTCAGCTTCAAGACAATTAGATAGAACAATATAAGAAAATTCAAGCTGCAACCTAAAACTCTGACAGTTAACAATTGAGTCTAGAAAATTTCACAGTTTAAAGACGTTGAAGAAACATCAAACCACACAGAAAACTCAACAAAAAACAAAATTTTCTCTTATCTAAAAATTATCATTAAATAGTGGGGAGAGAAACAAAGCAAATACCCTGAGATACTTGAGCTTCATGCTACCATAGACAAGTCCGAATGTGAATGCCGATGTACGAGCCACCTGCGCACAAAAACGAAATAAATTGATTAATCAACTAATCGCCTAAACATCAATCTAAATCTGTTCGCTCTAGTCAGATCCATTTCACTATAATTCTCAACAAGATGAATTTTAAGTTAATTAAAAGCATTTCAAAATCGAAGATTGACGGGTACATTAGATCGAAGAATAGAAAGAGAGAAAAAAATAGATTACCAGAGCAAGGGTGCTGGTACCAGAGTAAGGTCCGGGAAGAGGCGCCATTGTTGACTTGCAAAGTAGAGCTTCTTCAAGATCTCTTTTAAGCCCTAGATTTTTCACAAACCCTGAAACTACCAACGACGGTGGGCTTATATATTGTGAGATGTGATCTGCTATGCGCTCCCCTAGTTAAAACATCTGAGGTTTATTAGTACTTTCTTTTTTTAGCCTTTTCATTTTGTGGTTTTTGCTCTTTTTTTTTTTTGGTTAAATATTCACGATGTATATTTCCCCTTTTAGCCTTGCACGAAAGCCTTGTTATAATTTATTTATTACCAAAAATTAATTGAACTTCATTATTAGTCAAAATTCCTACTTCTTAGAAGAAGGAATAGCAGAGAGCTCTCCGTCAACATCCTTGCTTCCTCACAAGGGTGAATTGGTCATTTCATGCGTTATTCTGCTTAAATTGTCTGTTGTGTCCGTTTTTGATGTTAATGTGTTCGGATATGGAGTGGAGTCCAAAGCTACTTCTCTACCGCGTCACGATCTCAATCACCACTGCGCTCTCTTGGTCAATCTGTTTTCTCTCTCCTCACGCCAACGCTCAAGTTTTGTTATGTCAAGGTAATTCGATAGTTCGAAAGTTAATTTATTGATTTATGTTTTCATACCACGAAGCTTCATCTTTGTTCTTGTGACTTTCTGATTTTGTGTTTTTCCTATGTCCTTTAATTCCTCCGTAAGTTCCTTTTTGCTTTAATAGTTCACTTTGTTTTTTGAATGTTTATTTTCGTCTGATTTCTTCGCCCCAACTTTGTAATTGATTTGTTTTATTAACATGCAAATGGGTAATTTGTGCAAAAATTGGTTTGATCCTTGCAATTTTTGACATTTTACAGCTGGATAAACATGTTAACATAATAGTAAATTTGATAGGGCTAGGGGAAGAGATGGCTTTCGCTAATCATGCTGTAAAAGAATTATATTTTGTTGGTGGTGGTGTTCCACATGTGCCTTAACTATCTTCACGTACTACCTTCTCCAAATGGTTCGCATCATTATAGATTATGTTTTACCTGTCTTCCCTTGGATGGACTACTTTGTCAGTAAAGCAACAAGCATTTAGCTATATAAATTATCTACTTCAAAAGAACGGGCTAATTAACCAAAGAATGAGGCTTTCAAGAGGAAGAACAACTTGGAAGACCCTGCCAATACGCAAAATATTTAGCATTATGCTAGGAATAGATTAAGCTAATTCACTTGAACTTACTTAGGAATCTAGAAATGAATTAATTCTAAAAAGGATACATTTAAGAAATACTTGTTGCCTTTTGTCCTAATTTAAGGAAGCTTTCGGGTGTAACACATTGCTTTGCTTATAACAAAAAATAGTAGGCCTATCTTGCTTGACTACGATGGTACTAAGATGCCTGAGGATAAGGTGAACAAATTCCTTGGTAAAGAAGTCAAACCTCAGTGTTGAATGGTTATTATACACAATTTTTGATGTCATTTTGTTTAATTTCGACTCAAGAAAAAATTTCAAAAGTGTCCTATGTTTTTGTAGCGTTGAAAAATATAAAACAAATGCAAGTGGGTTTATAATACTTAAAAGAGGAATGTATACTATTGAAAGAACATGAAAGTAAAAAAAAATATTAGAATTGGTACAGTACCATGGGTTCTAGAGGTTCTACAATAGTTAGTTTTCATGTAATTTGATGGATGAGGGTAGGGATTTTACAGTAAGTGGCAGGGATAAGGATTCTTTGAGCCACTGGTTATCTCCATGTCCAAGACTCGACTGTCAGCTGAACATAGTTATTTTAAAAGGTTTGACATTGTTGCTACTTTGGTTTCATTAACACAAATTAAATTATTATCTTTTTTTGTCTTTTTCAACTAAATGTCTGTATCTCTTTAATTTAATCATCTATATATGTGGAATGGGATTTACAATGAGAATCATGCTCAACAGCTGCATACATAGACTGAAAAGAGCAACATTACCTATTATGGAGCATTATACAGAAGCAAGAGATGGTTAGTCAATAGATCAAAAGGAAAGTGCTCTGACAAAGCATCATCAAGAACCCGATCCTGACTTTGGTGTATGGCAAGCAAAAGAGCTTCTTCGTCATTTGGAGAGTGTGCTAGATAATAAGCTTGTCAACACATGGTTAAGATGAAATCACATGTATGAAAAACAATATGATGGTTGAATAATATTTCAAACTCGATGAACTAAAATGGATTAAGCCAAGGCATAGTTGTTCAGAGTCTAATGTCGTCAATGAAGAGAAGAGGGTAACCACCACCTTTTTTCTATGTATACCCTATTTTTGCTTGATAAAGTACAAATTAAGTATGGCCTCTTTTTGCATCCAATGTTGATCAGAAACCAAGTATGGCCTAATACTATCTTAATGATGTAGTTGAAGTTACAAAAATGCTTCAACGCCTTTCAAAAGAAACAACATCATCATCAGCTACATCCTAAAAAATCAAGTCATACAACCTCCCTTAAATTTGTCACTGTATACTTAGTCATACTGCTTATCTCTACAAAATTATTCAAAATTGACAACTCTTTCCGGAAAACCCATTACAAAGTAGTTTAATGGTAGCTAATACGATGAGTTTAGGCTACAAAAAAGTATTATTTCATTACCTTAAGGAATTTCATTATAGGTTAACTTGGTTCATACTACTCTATGGTATACATTCTCCATGAAGTTCATTTGCTTATTGATGTTGATGTGATTAAGAAACTTGGTGCTTGTTGAAAATTCTCTTTGTCAAGTCGATTCTTTCTTAACCCCATATCTCCAAAATTTTCTATGTAAAATACAATTCATGGCACGACGGAAATCTAATTGTTCCTTTTGATAAAATATAGGCATGACATACTTATCAGGAATTGCACTTTTGTTCTACTGTTTGACATGTACTTTTTTTTTAAAAATTAATAGAGTTTCTTAGGAGTGCTAAGGATAGTAAACAACCTCCTTATTATGAAAATATTCTCAAATAAGTTTTAACTTATAATAGTGCTATCTATAATTTTGTTAGAAAACAAAGAGGTATGAATGTCAAAAGCATATAGATATTTCCTTTTACATATGATGACAGAAAAATAGTAAAGTTCACCAAATTTTTCATAGTGTTTATGCTATCTTTGACAGGTAAAATGGGATGAGTACTTTAATTTTCTGCAGGGAACTTCTTCAAAGGCTTTTGATTATACTTTGGTTATTATTCAAGTTGGTGTTGGTTGCTATGGTGCTGCTCTTTGCGTCATCAAGAAAGTAAATCACCTTCCTGTAATTCTACGATGGACTGAGTTATATAGGTGTTGGTCTTCGCTTCTGCTCTTAGTTGCAGAAGAAGACTTGTGAGAGCACCTCTGTTTTATTTTGTTAAGATGTATAATTTATGTTCAACGGAATATTATCCCATTATAATGCAAGAAACTATTCAATGAATATCTAGACAAGAAGGAGAAGTTCTCTAAAAAGTTTTTGACTGGAAGCTATAGTTGGAAGTATTTTGAATAGATGTACAATGCTAACCTGTCTATAATCAATTTCGTATTAATCATTGTGTATATTTCTTTTTTTAGTAGCTCTATATTTAAAGTATAATTTTATAGTATTTAGCATATCGAGGAACCTTTGGCGCTGATACCGGTACGAAACATAAAATGTCCACTCATTTATATATGTTTGTACTCATGTTGTTGTGGATGTCGCATTATGCAACAACATATGCATTGCATAAGATAAGATGAAGGAGATTGCCTGTTAAAAGACGGGAAGGATTTGGACTTTTAACCGAAAATGTCATATATGCTATGCAGCATGTGCTACATCTACATCTGGGTGGTCATGTAGAATAACAACTTCTATCTTTCATATTTTATTTCTTCTGCAACTGAATTTGAACCTTAATATTCTGTGCCAGGATTGGTTAATCTGAGTTATTTATGTCCACCCTCAAAAGTATACTATACGATGTTTTTAAAGTATTGTACATGTGGTCTGTCAAGTCCTTGCTTAAACATAATATTTTGTCTACACATTTTACAATTATGTTTTCTAATTATATAATGGTTAGATTTATTTCATTGTTGCTAGAGTTGATTTGACATAATAGTTTATCATCTTTATTGATAAAAATTTTAATTGTTGCTATCCTGCGCAGATTCATATCAACAAGTACTGCTGGAGACCATTATGACGTTGTCATTGAAGCTTCTGTATTTGTTGGTTTGTATATTGAAAGCATTCCACTGACTTGAAATAACAAAATATTAGAAAAATAGATGGCTTATAAAGAGTAACATTTATGTGATAACTCTATAATCTTCTATTTCTCTTTTGGACACAAGCTCATTCTTTGCGGATATTATCACTATACCTCAATTTATAATAGCAAAACTTTGTTTATGTTGGGCTCGGGCAAAGCCCGGGCTACCCTTACTAGTAGCTCTTTATAAAAGTGAAATTAAGAATGAAATAGTATGATTTAGCAACTTATCTGTTTAATATTTCTTTTACATAAGTATGTCTTAATAAATGTGCTTGCATGACCTGGTCGCTCTTTTTTTCTTCTTCTTTACATCACGATATCATGGATTTATTTCAATTTATACAATTTAACTATATTAATTAATTAACTAACTAAAAACATCATGCGTATTCACTAATTGCACAATGAATTAACATTCATCAATTTGACAAAGCTGATTACTTCCTCCATTCCATAATGAGCGATTTTTTTTATCGTTTTCACAAGATTAAGAAATTCACCTTTTAATATTAATTATTTCTTTCGGTCCAAAATAAGTGATTTTTTGGTTATTTTCACACATATTAAAAAATTCACCTTTTAACATTAATTAGCAATGAAATTGACCATATTAACCTTTACTATCCCACATAAACACTCCTAACACATACTCCAACGCTATTTACTCCAAGGACAATGTAGGAAAAAAATAATTAATTCATTCTCGAAATCTGAAAAAATCACCTATTTTGGATCACAAAAAAAGGCCAAAAATCACTTATTTTGGAACGGGGGAGTAGCAATGAGATTGACCATAGTATTAACTTTTACTATCTCTTCGCTTAACACACGTAACACATACTCCAACACTATTTACTCCAAGGGCAATGTAAGAAAAAAATAATTAATTTATTATTGAAATATGAAAAAGTCAGTTATTTTGGATCATAAAAAAAACCAAAAAATTACTTATTGTGGAACGAAGGGAGTACAATTTATTAAGATCTAATGATCACTTATAAACAATGACTTGTAACATAGTAAAACTCCCAAGTCAAAAAAAACTACTCAAATATAATAAGCGAAACTATACTCTTTCCGGTCTACTTTAAGTAATTTTATGGCCATTTTTGATAAACCATAATATTTTATTTTTGTCAGATATCAAGAAAAAATTAAACTTATTTTTTTCAAAGTCGTCCTTTGAGTAAAGAACATAGAAATAATTTTATTACATTTTTAATGAACATATTAGGGTTAATAAAGTCTATTATATCATAATTAATACTAAAACGTTAATTTTTTAATATACGTGAAGAGAGTCAAAAATCACTTGATGGGTAGAGGAGGGAGTATTAATTTATCGTAATTAGTGATAATAATGAATTAAGAATATATTACTACAAAAAGATTTATTTATTGGGGCAGGTGTAAACATGGAGTAATTTTTTTTCCAGAGACTACAGTACTACACAAAACAGCTACTGGTAATAAAGCGGATACCGGCGGCGATAGTGTATTATTCTTGTAGGAGAAGAAAGCGGATAAAAATGGCGTCGAACCAAGTGAGGGCATCGCACATACTGATAAAACACGAGGGATCAAGACGCAAAGCATCATGGAAAGATCCAGAAGGTCGCGTTATATGTAACACTACCAGAGACGCCGCCGTTACCCAGCTCAAAGGCTTTCGCGATGACATCATCTCCGGAAAATCTAAGTTCGAAGATGTTGCTTCTCGCTTCTCTGATTGCAGCTCCGCCAAACGCGGTGGCGATCTCGGTAATAACTTATACTGTTAGGCCTGTGTTTGTTAAGAGTCTTTTTTAGTTTTGGTTCTAGATTTACATGGCTTTTCTAGGGATTAAGATCTGAGATTTAAAGAACTTTCTAGTTTTAGAAAATTGTTACTTCGCTTTAAATACATGCATGTGCCTAATTGCAATTAATTTGAGATTGAGGTGTGTAGTTAATTGATTGATATTGGAATATGACTATGCTGGGGTTTTAATGGGTTATTACTAGTAATTAGCTTTGATGGAAGTCTGCTAAAATCAAAACGTATTGAAATTTAGCTTGTGCTTCACTCATTTGAGGGTGAAATTCAATTTAGGAAAGGAAGTGAAGAATTAATGTTTAGGGAACTGGACATTTGTTTTTAAATAAGCATAATTTGTTACTACTATTTTTGTGCATCTACTATTTGGTTTAAACTTTCACCTCTATATTGCAAATGTTTGGTATAGCACCCTTTCTGGAATGACAGTTAGCAAGTATTGAAGAAGAGAACTGCTTGTTGCTATGGATGAGCTCGCCAAAGCACAAGTTTTTGGTTGTTTATCTATTTGTTTGTAAGTAGAAGGGGAGCACTAGTTTTTCATTCTTCGAAATTAAACAAAGGACCTGCTTTTTAGGTGAAAATCATGATTTAAATTATCAGGACATTTCTGTTTTGAGAAAGATTTCTTTCCACATCTTCTTGAAGCTTGATGTCATTTGGTGCTAATCAGCGATAGAAGCTGAGAGATAGCTTATCCTGTACATGTCTGCATAAAGTAATAAGCCTTCAGCAGCTTGAAATTTGTGCTGGTTATTTCTCTTAGATTAGGAAAACGGACAGGCGGTGCATCATATCTGATACTAATCAACTTTCTTTTCTTCTTTTTCTTTTGGGTGTTGTTGACACTAATTAACAGTGCCAATAGCTTGGCGATGCAACCCTCTCTCATCTGTCAAAAAACTAGTGAATCTCATTTTGGATAAAATGTGGTGATCTAGATCTTTCACTACAAAGGAAAAGTGTGGTGCCTAAACCTGCTCAATCTTGTTCAAACCTTTTCTGCACATTCCCGTAGTTCTCCACTTGGTAATAGCAGATTGAGTTCTTAGTTATCAGATTAAAGAGGTGTAAGGACATTAAGAAAGCAATATATCCTATAAGCTTGTTTCAGAAGTTAGAATGAAAAAGTAACGTTTAGTATTGCACCAAGTAACTTGAGCTATTGTCAAGCTGCTGAAATTCTGACAAGATTTCTGGTATTCAAATGTAAAGGTTTCAATGATTTAAAATCCAGCTCATTTCTGTAGCTTGTGTGATTTTTGCTAGACACTGTCGATTGTGCCAAGTCCAATATAACTAAATTTCTTATATATATAATTGCTGTTTTTGGCGCTCTTTTTGTATTGGCTTCCACTGTTGTTGGTTTCATTGTTGTGGTTGGTCAATGTTCTAGAATTCTGCATTTGTATTTTACTTTGTTTGATGCCTAGCTTCACTTCTATTCACGCTCTACTTAGTTTGACACTAGAATAGTGTTATTTGGCTACATAAGTTCATTATTCAAAGATCTTGCTATTTGCTTTTTTGAAATTTGAATATCGTAACATGTTTTGTTTTGTAAATCATTATACTCTTACAACATCATATACTTTGTTAGTTGTGTTCATCCTATGAAGCATTTCAGTTTGTAATATCTGATTCTTCTAACGCTTTTGAAGGCTAAAATTGTCATTCAGTATATACTTCTGGTCAGAAACTGCTTTTTGTTATAATAATGGTCGTGTTGGGTGCTGTTGTCAATCTTCTGGCCTTGCTCTCAGGTTGTCGCCTTGAGGTTTTTAGTCTCTTACCATAGAAATCGCTGCATTAAGTAATTGCTTGATGCCGCATAACATTATTGTTAACAGAGGCAGGTTAAAAAGGTTTTGTCAGGTTTCTAGGTTTTCTAATTGCATACAAGTTAACAGAGGCAAGGTGGCAAATGTGCTATCACAAACCCAATTAGAGCACTGCTCCTTAACCCCTAGTTTGTCTGTGTTTTTCTTGTATGCCCCTTTCTGTAAATGTCAACTAAGTCCTTATCTCCAGTAAAGGGCAAAAGGTCCAAATAATGAATCTAAAATACACCCCTAGCCAGCTGGTATCGAAAACAAAACATGAGGGTAGGGGTATCTCTACTGTTTTCCACAGAAGAAGTGATTGCAACTGGAATAATATACCATTGTCACTGCAGGGGGCAAAGTATATCTTTGTGGATATAGTAGGGTTTGTCTGCTTGCATAATGGCCTAATGATGTCATTTCTGGCTTCCGCAAAGGTGAACTGGTGAATGCTTATGAAGCTCATTTCCTGTACAGGTCCATTTGGCCGAGGGCAGATGCAGAAACCTTTTGAAGATACAACTTTCGCACTGAAGGTTGGTGAGATCAGTGACATCATTGATACTGACAGTGGTGTTCACATTATTCTGAGAACCGGTTAGTTTGCCAGAGGAAGTATCCATAGGTTCAAGAGCAATTGCAAGTTGTAATGCCTCTTTTCTTTCTATTTGGTGTTTGAAAGACTACCCTTCCCACTCTTGCGTCTTATTGCAGCAACAAACTTATAAAGTTTGATTGGATTATCAGTCAAATACGGCTCCAAATGCTTGACTAGTAATTTGATGTTTATAGACGTTTTTATCCATGTGTTTGAGAGTTTCTTGACTTGTGGCACGCTTAAGAAACTTTCTGATGCAGCGTGCTCTCACTTTTTGTGGTTTTTATTGCTTTTCTGTCAATTAGGGTGTGTTTGGTAGGAAGGAAAATATTTTTCAATTTTCTCATGTTTGGTTGGTTTAAATGGTTTGGAAAACATTTTTCTTATGAACTAATTTTCTTCCAATTGGAGAAAATTGTTTTTCTTATCGGGAAAACATTTTTCGAAACTTCTTCTCAACCTTCCCCATCCTCACCAACCCATCCCACACCCACTCACCTAACCCCCTCACTCACCTAACCCCACCCCATACCTACCCACCCCACCCCCTCTCTCCAAAAAGGCTTAACTTCAAATTTTCATTTTTTTCGTTTTCTGCACCCCCACCCCACCCCTACCCTCCACTGCCACCCCCTCCCCCATCCCATCCCCACACAAAAAAAGTTTTTGTTTTTTTTACTTTTTTTTTTGTAATTTTCAAATTTCTGTTTTTTCTTTTTTCTGCACCACTCACCCCCCACTCCCCCCACCCTGCACAATTTTCTTTTTTGTAATTTCAAATTTTTGTTTTTTTGTTTTTCTAGCGCACCTTGCGCGGGAAAAAATATATATTTTTATATTTTGATGTGTTTGGAAGTTTACGGGTTTAAAAATTACACCATCCGGTCTAAAATAAGTGATTTTTTGGTTGTTTTCTCACATATTAAGAAATTCACCTTTTAACATTAATTAGCAATGAAATTGACCATATTAACCTTTACTATCTCTTCACATAAACACTCTTAACACATATTCCAACATTATTTACTCTAATGGTAATGTAGAAAAATAATAATTAATTCATTCTTGAAAGATCACTCATCGTGGACCGGATGGAGTATAACGGTTTTGAAAGTTTAGCGGTTCGGAAGTTTATGAAATTTGTGGGTTCGTAAGGTTGTTAGTTTAAAAGTTTATGGCTTTATGTTTATTGTATCTAAATTATTTATGAATACTCTTAAGAAATTATTTTTCTTAATTTGCGTACCAAATATCGAAAGATGTATAAGATTACGCTTTGTTTTCTAAGAAAACAATTTCCTTTATACCAAACACACCCTTGATACAACAATTTTCAGGATTAGATTAATTTATCGTTTGAGTGATTAAAATGCATTCGCTATGAACTGCTAAGGTTTTGTGATAAGATCTTCTTAACGAGGAACCTTTGTGATAAATCATGGAGATTAGGATTCAAATTTCAGCATAGATAAAAAACAGCAGGTATTTTCTTTCATGTGCTTGGTGAGCAGTTACTGAGTGTTTGTGTTGGTAGGAGATAACAGATACTCGATGAAATATAAGATGAGTTAGGTCGAATGCCATCTTTATTTAAGAAAAGAATAAGAAAGGAAAACAAAAGAATCTTTGTGGACCAATTTGGGTGGTGTGTATGTGGGTTGGCCTTTTTTCCTTGTCCATATGTTTGTAAGCCAATTTCATTGGTGCTCAATGACTCTCTGCTCTCTGTCAAGTTGATGCAGTTGCGTCTTGTAATATCGATTGAATACTTCGTTCTTTTCTTTTCCCTGGTTGGAAGTTTTTTAATAAAGTGTGGACTGCGTAAACTTGCGAGTTTGACCAAAATTGTCAAATTTTGAGAGAGATTTTTTCCTTTGTCTTGGTTTTTATATGCAAAATTTAAAAGTTTTGTTTACATAGGACATTTAAAGGGAAAGGAAAAGGGAAGTAGTGGAATCAAACCCCACATATACTGTGCAGAGAACTTTCATTTCATTGGTACTACTAGACTTTGAGGGTTGGTGATTATACATACATTTACATTACCTAATCATGAATTAATTAATATTTACCCCTAATTCAACTTATGATTTAGCCATAATATATTATGTAGTAATAGTATAAATATTGAGTATGAGTCATGCCAATCCTCTCTTTTCTTCTCATTTATCTTTTCAAGGATAGAGAAGCATTCTAATATCATCTTGTACAATGACGGTACTTTGAGAAGGATAGGTGACTAATCTCAAATCTTGTCATTTGTCATGCCTTTTAAAACAAAAAAACAAAATTACTTTGATAAATTCAAGTCAACCAAAGTAGTATTCTGCAAGTACCGGTGCAAATTCAGAGGCGGAGCCAAGATTTGAAGCATATATATACATGTTTAATGACTTTCATCAAACAAATACATGGTTTGAATCAAAATTATTGGGTTCAGTCGAACCCGTAACTCGATCTCTAGCTCCGCCCAATAAGTAATTTGGGAATCAAACAGCATGAATGGACAAGTCATTGTTTATCGCTTGATTACTTTGTAACTTAGATTATGTGTACGAGAGTAGAAGTTGATAAAAACAAAAATGGAATCAAGTTTATTCTGACTAAGCTTTGTGGCTATGAACATTGCTTGTATCTCTTTCTTTCATCCAAAAGGAATCAAGGCATGTTAATCTCTTAACAACAAAGAGAAGCTTGGTGTAAATTGCTACGATTCCAAGTTCCCACTAAAATTTTCCCTCTTTTCCTTTTCAAGGATTTTACTTTTACAATATAAACAAGAGATAATTTCTCAAAAGTGTTCCAAAAAAATGTGTACAATTATTACAATCATTTTGAGTGCAACTATACAATGTAATGACCTAGACATCTAAAGTATTAAATTAAGATTAAAAGAAAAGAATATAATAAAGTTGGAAGTAAAATGTTATTTTTAACAAAAAGTTAGGGAAAAATAATAATTCCGACTTATTAAAAAAGCCTCATAAACATATATTCCAGACAAAAGTTGGAAATTAATTTTGGTCCATTAATACCCCCTTATGAGGGAAAAATATCAACCCAATTTAGGGGACTCTGTAGCATAAGCAAAAGTCACACAGCCATCTCGAGAATCTAATAAATTGTGTTATATGTTATTTTGACCCAAAAAATCGCCGAAAGCTAATAACGGGTCAATTTTCTTTTTATTAATTAAAAATAATACAGTAGTATTATATACTAAAAATTTAACAATTTTATTCTGTGGTGACCCAAATTCTTCTATCACTATCACCATAAGGTAAAAAAATAATAAACCAATTAGATTCTGCGGTGAGAGAGCCACTCTCACTACACGTCGGTTTTCCCCTACGGCATTTTCACTCCACACACAAATCCCATATAATCACCAAAACCTAGCTCAGCCTCTTTGGCTATTCACATAGCCCCCCGCTTGCTTTTTCCTTCTGTCCTCATTTTTTCCACCACCCATGGCCGCCACCGCCTCTGCCGCCGCCACCAACAAATCTCCTCTTTCACAGCCCCTCGACAAACCCTTTTGCTCACCATCTCAAAAGCTCTTATCTTTATCCCCTAAAACCCTCCCAAAACCTTATAGAACTCTCATCACCGCCTCTTCCAAAAACCCCTTAAACGACGTCGTTTCGTTTAAGAAATCAGCTGACAATACCTTGGACTCCTATTTTGATGATGACGACAAACCCCGTGAAGAGTGCGGCGTTGTGGGCATCTATGGCGACTCAGAAGCTTCACGCCTTTGCTATTTAGCACTTCACGCGCTTCAACACCGTGGCCAAGAAGGCGCCGGCATTGTCGCCGTTAACGACGACGTTCTTAAGTCAATTACAGGTGTTGGATTAGTATCCGACGTGTTCAATGAGTCAAAGCTTGACCAACTCCCTGGTGACATGGCAATTGGCCACGTAAGGTACTCTACTGCTGGCTCTTCTATGTTAAAAAATGTTCAGCCTTTTGTTGCTAGTTATAAATTTGGGTCAGTTGGTGTTGCCCATAACGGTAATTTAGTGAATTATAAGTCTCTGCGTAGTGAACTAGAGGAAAATGGGTCGATTTTTAATACCAGTTCTGATACTGAAGTGGTGCTTCACCTTATTGCTATATCGAAAGCTAGGCCTTTTTTATTGAGGATTGTTGAGGCTTGTGAAAAAATTGAAGGTGCTTATTCTATGGTGTTTGTTACTGAGGATAAGTTGGTTGCCGTAAGGGATCCTCATGGGTTTAGGCCATTGGTTATGGGTAGGAGAAGTAATGGTGCTGTTGTTTTCGCGTCTGAGACGTGTGCTTTGGATTTGATTGAGGCTACTTATGAGAGGGAGGTGCATCCTGGTGAGGTTGTTGTTGTGGATAAAGATGGGGTTCAGTCTATTTGTTTGATGCCTCATCCTGAGCGTAAATCTTGTATCTTTGAGCATATTTACTTTGCTCTGCCTAATTCGGTCGTGTTTGGGAGGTCTGTGTACGAGTCTAGGCGTGCTTTTGGGGAGATTCTTGCGACTGAAGCTCCCGTGGATTGTGATGTTGTGATAGCAGTTCCTGACTCGGGTGTCGTGGCTGCGCTTGGTTATGCTGCTAAAGCAGGGGTACCGTTTCAACAAGGTTTGATAAGGTCGCATTATGTTGGTAGGACATTTATCGAGCCATCGCAGAAGATAAGGGATTTCGGGGTGAAGCTTAAGCTGTCGCCAGTTAGGGCAGTGTTGGAGGGGAAAAGGGTTGTGGTCGTGGACGATTCGATCGTTAGAGGGACAACCTCGTCCAAAATTGTAAGGTTGTTGAAGGAGGCGGGTGCGAAAGAGGTTCATATGAGGATTGCAAGCCCACCAATTATAGCTTCTTGTTATTATGGAGTGGATACTCCTAGTTCAGATGAGTTGATATCAAATAGGATGAGTGTGGAGGAGATTAAGGAGTTCATTGGATCGGATTCACTTGCTTTTCTGCCAATGGATAGCTTGAATAAGTTGTTAGGCAATGATTCGAAAAGCTTTTGCTATGCTTGCTTTTCCGGCAATTACCCGGTCGAGCCGACGGGTAAGGTTAAAAGGATTGGGGATTTCATGGATGATGGATTAAGTGGAGATATGGATTCCATTGATGGTGGTTGGCTACCAGGAAGTAGTAGGGTTAAAAAGACTATCTTGAATGAAGTTAGAACCAGCTAAACTTTCTTTTCCATGTTTGCTTTAGTTTTTGCTTTGGATTTCTCTAATGCTTGACTATAGAAATTATAAGTTTCAATGAAGTCTCTTTTTCTATTTGGGATGCCATATGAGTCCACTGATTTAATTTTCCTACTATGATTCTTACATTATATATGTGCAATGGGGCTTGTCCCCAAATCAAAGGACCACTAAAGGTATAATGAACTGTCATCTAATGACATTCTAATACTATAATTTTGGGTGTCAATCAAAATATCCTTTTGTTCTTTCAGCAGTAAGGCAATAGATTTTTAAGAGGGCACTCAAAAGCCCTAGAAAATATTATTATGCATGATATTATTATGTCATATCCACTTGGTTAAAAGCAGCAACAACAACAATCATTTTCGCTGCTATTTGAAGGTTGTCCTCTTGCATCAGCAACATCATTTTCCAACTTAACTGCCCAAATTTTAAAGCAAAGTTGCTTTTGACACTGATTTAGACAAAATTAAAATGCACCTTTATCTCCAGTAAGAGCTTGTGCCAACTCTGCCTTAACATATATATATATATATATATATATNTTAACAAATTTATTTGCTCAATTTTCCCATTTCAATACTTGCGACCTTCCAACCACTGATGGCTATACGTTCTTCCACCAGAAGTCAGAAAGTGCAATCTTCAACCAGTTGCCAATATTGTTCTTCGCGATGCAACTGTAACAAACTACTTCCATTGATAGTCCAAACATAAAAATTGCATATAATCTCTGTCACAGCCCATTTTCTGAACAAGCCTTTAATCTATTGTAAATGCAACTAGGCAATACTTTAATCATATACTTTAAATTAATTTAAATATCTAAAATAAACTGATTCCAAAACTTTATCGTAGTAATCACTGATATACTGCTAAGTTATTATCAAAAACATCTTAATCTTAAAGCCTTTACTGATAAACTGACGCACTGCTCAGGATATGAGATTGTCTGGCTAGTTCTCCAAGTAAACAAAGAAGTAACTAAATAAAGATGACTCAAAGGAATACTCCGCGAACAAAAGCGGAGCTCACCAAAAGCACTGGAAGAGAGGGAAATCCTAACCTGCTCGCCTGCAAAACCGGTTCCTACGTCGTACCGCAGACCAACGTAAGTTCCCAAAAGAGAGCGTCGGTACCATCCATTGTACTCAGTGAGTCTCGGCGACATGGGACGAAACTTTAATAAAATATACATTACAGATGAAGATTCTAAATGCAGGGAAAACATAAAGCTTTTAGAAACAATTTTAAAATAATTGCATAATAGCAGTTTACGAATATTCTAAAAGAAATTCCTTTCTTTCTTTTTTCTCATAAAAACAATACGTTCACTTTATACTTCTGGAATTCCACCTATCCTGACTTATTTCTGACTTAGTCACCGTGTGATCGGCACGAGTTTGATCCCAACCTGATCGAATGAGCTCAATCCACGAGGTGTCACTCGTTTCATGGTTCTCAACACTCGTGTATCGTACCTTAGCCTTGTTAAGTTAATTCTCAGAAACGAGACCCTAGGCTCGTGTGCTCTACTTTGGCATAAATTAGTTTCAGGAAGTCAACGCCTTGGTCAGGACCCTCGGCCTGGACGATGACCCCTTCTCAGAATAGAGAATACTCCCAAAACTCTTTTCTTTCTAAAACTTCTTCTTGTAACTTTTCAAGTCTAAATCTTTTCTGAAACATCCTATACATACTCATACTGGTATCCTTAAATGTAATGCATGGCATAAGAATGAAATAAATTCAAAAGTATTTTTAAAGATTCTTGCTTCTTCATGAATTTTCAACATGAAAATATCACATAATAAATCACCTAAACTTTAGCTAGAACAATTTTAAGTTAATAGGTAATCACTCGCTCCAAATAAGTACATATTAACTCTTTTAAGCAATCTATCAAACACCTTGTATGCATGCTTTTGTGAGTTAAACCACTTTAGTAAAGAGTTATATCAACTCACCAAAACTCCTCGACCCAATACGTAGGCCCCAATCAAATTTATACCCGTCAAACAATTGATTCTACAACAACCAGTGCATTTTAATTAAATTTAAAGTTTCATACCTAAATATGAAATTTAATGTTGATACAGAGAAAGAACTGAATTAACTATTCGATTCTTATCTACTAGTGTAGGATAATTGACAATAGAAAATTTTATATACGTGAATTCAAGAATTAGTGATTTATAAAGAACCGTAGAACTTCCTTTGCGTGAGAAATTTCGTGGCTGCCACTGTTTCGTATGAGGCTTTAAGCTCTTTTGCTGTGCGTGAGTAAACAGAACGTGAGAGGAGTCACCATCTGAAACAACTATTGAAGATTAATGGAGCAAACGTTACTGGGAGCTTTCCAGATCCCAACCCACCCAAAGGAGATACTACCGTTATTCTTCTGTTATCTAATTCTAAGATTTCTAAAAGTCAATCTTTGTAACCTTTTATATTCGAGATAATTAATTGAATGCCTTCACATTCAACAAATCAATGTGAAATTTCATCTAGTGATATACTACTGCACGTCCATCTTTCCCTAATGGAATCTGTTCTCTTCTTTTCATTCTTCTTTTGCACCTTTCAGCTTGTTGCTTTGATTGGCATTTAGAATAATTTTCTGAAAAATTTACACCTAATAATTTCAAAGGGAATAGTTATCAAACAGCTAACATTATGTTAAACTGGATCGGAGGATAACTACTCGACAGGGGCGCCCCAATGAAATTTGTGACCTAAAGCCGATCATTAGGAAGAGGTCCAAAATTTATGATTTCTTTTCTAGTTTGTCATCCATAATAGCTTATGGATCGTCTTATACGTATTTTGATCTTCACTCGATTGCTTCCACCATCGAAGATATCTGGTAACTCTACTCACTAAGGTTTAAATTTTTTTTATAGAAAATATCTGCAGTTAGGAGAGCGTTTCTATAAATTCGCAGCATCTAATGATCATAATTTTATACTATTAAAGTAGATTTGAAAATAAGTTTATACATCTGAAATCGTTCAAGTTTATTTGAATTAAGAAAATGCCTTGATCTACTCTTTATAAGAAAAAATTTACTTTAAAAGATATTATAAGAGATTTTATTTTTATTTTTTATTATCAATATCATCGTCAAACTGTTATTTTGTCATATTGTATGTTTATTATGAAATTCAAGTATTTATCTAAATAACCTCTATTTTTCCTAAATAACTTTTATATTAAAAAAACATAAATCTAGTACTTTTTATAATAATAATATTTTAATAATATAATATTATGTAATAATGAAAAATTGGGACCTTTAATTAGAGGGCCTAAAGCAGTTGCTTTAGGTGCTTCCCCTTGGGCCGGCACTGCTACTCGAGCAAACAGATCCTCTTCTCATATTTAGCTCCTGGCAGTTTTGTATCCATAATTCCTATAAAAACTTACAAAATAAACAATCTATTTGAATGACTAAAACATACATATACAAAGAGGGAGAGAACAGACAAAAGATTGTGCATGTTATGAACTTTTAATATAATCTTGACTTTCGTCATTATGAGAATGCCAATTTAAATCCATTGCAACAATTTATTTATTTTGTTTCTTATTGATTACGCCCAACTCAAGTCCTAAAAAGGATAAGCGGTCGCTGCAAATATAATCCGATCTAAAAGTCCGGAGTCGAATCGCACAGAAAACTAAGGTTTCACTATAACTGTTCAGTGTCACTAAGAAGACAAGTTCGAACAATTCCTAAGTTATAAACATTAAGATTCTTATATCTAACTAATTGACTAACAAACTAAAGCATAAAATTAACAACTAAAGATACTTAGGGTTGGAGACTAAATTAAGGAGGTTTAGAGTTATGATTTCCCCAATTGTCGGAATCCTTCCCGCTATGTTCCCTGCAATTTCGCCTATGTATTCTCTACTAATCATGAGCACTTTAAGTGCCGTAATTTTCTCTCGAGCAACTACAACAGTTTACTAGGCATATTCTCTCGAACTACGCTAGTTGGCTTTATCTAATCGCTCACTATGACCAAGTCAAGGCTTTGTTATTTCTAAACCTACCTTTAAACCCGATGTATTGATTTCTCACATACGTTAGGAGTGACGTTGTTCAACAACCACCTAAATATGTATCCTTTCGCAAGAAACACATAATAAATAGGCACAGTCAATCGATGGCCATTCAATCAACTGAAATAAGCACGTAGTTGAACAAATAGACAAAATTCAAAGGTTAAATTATATTAAAACATAATAAGAATTCATCCTCCAAGAGGTTCCATCAAAACCCTAGATAACAAATTAGCTATTCATAATAGTATGCATAACTACAATACTAGAATTCGTAACCAATAATGGAAATAGGAAGAAGGAAGTGAAAAACTTGTAGAAGAATTCCCCGTCTTTCTCCTATTGTGTCTCTGCTTCCTTAGGTCGAATATGTGTCAAAAGTCCTCAAAATACCATTTTTCCATGTATATATACCAAGTAGGGTCGGGACCAAACAATTATACCTTCTCCTACACGAAAAAGGACATTGTTCCCGGACAGAACGTGCGCAGTCGCAAATCAACTGCGGATTGACCGCGGATTTTGGCCAATTTCTGCCTCACAACTTGCCGCGCATTTTTCACCCTGTTCTGTTTGAAATTTGGACAAGCGTAAAACATAAAAGTTGTATCCCTTTGAATTGACTTGCCAACTAAATATTGTGGAGCTCAAATGGAGTTCTGAGAGAAAAGTTATGTGCATTTTACTAGACAGTGCGCAATATGTCTACTCGATTCTTCGTTCGTTCTTAACTATCATCCGTTGACCCCGAACACGTTACCGACTTAATTCCTTGGGCTTTTACTCAGACTTCAAAGCTCCAAATCACTTGAATTCATTCCATAACATCTACATAGCTCGGAATCACTCCTAAAATGCATAAAACACACAATTAGTGCAAAACACTAGCGATCAATACTCAAACTCAATTAAAGTGCAGACTGTTGTGAATTAGAGTGTAATAAGAGACTAAAATACTTAATTATAGCCTATCATCAACACCCCACACTTAAACCATCGCTCTGTTGGGATTTTAAGTATTTAATGATATATTAATGCTTAAAATGGGTGAATGGGAAATGGAGGGAAAAATAAAATATTTGAGTAATATTTGAGTTTCCCTCCTTAATTGTCCCACATAGGAAGAGGAAAAGACTTTTGATGGGTATATAAGAAATTGCTCTTCTTCTAGCTAATAAAGAGTTGAGAAGAAAGCAAGCCTCGCGCCGTCGTCGTCGTCGCTCGCTCGGCTCGGCCTCGGCCTCGGCCTCGGCTTCGGCTTCGGCTTCGGCTTCGGCTTCGGCTTCGGATTCGGATTCGGATTCGGATTCGGATTTGGATTTGGATTTGGATTTGGTCAAATGATCGATCGAGAGATTATTTTTTGGACCAAATTTATTTGTTAATAGTAAATATTAACAGAAATGTTATTAAATATTTGTTTTAATAACAAAATATTAATATTAAAATAAATATTAATATTAAATCCATTTCAGTTATTATCCAGAATTTAGTTTTCTGTTTTGTAACAGAAAATTAACTACCCTTCAATTTTCCCTCTTTATTATTGAGTAAATAGCCAATTATGTCATGGCATTTACTCTATGGGCGTTTTTGCAAAAACAGCCATTCTGAAGAGTTGCACCTCTTCAGATTTCAGCCCAACTTTGGCTATAAATACAAGTCCATTCTCTTAGATTTTACATTCTAATTTCTGAGTTCTCCTCCTTCTTTCTGCATACTTTCATCTTCAAAGAAAGCAAGCAAGTG
>ML243569.1:10156-88098 GCA_005239495.1 Nicotiana undulata
ATAACATTTCTTAATTAGCTTTTCCCAAAGACTAACAAGACTTTCTAAATGAATTATTCCTAGCACAATTAGGAGATTAAGCACTTTCGGGTTTGGCTACAAGTAGTTCAATCCTATCCCTAGGTAGAATCTATAAAATGAGGGTTAAATCCTCAAGTTCTTGTTAATTAATCTTTCCCAACCCCAAATAATCTTTTCCAAAACTAATTCGGAGTTAATGGGCGAGTCCTAGGGTTAGCTAATCCCTTTGGAAACATTAAAGAACAAGAATAATTAAAATAACAAACACCCACTTCACAAATATATGAAAATCATTCAATACATAAGCACAACAAGGTATTTAATCCACACTCTCAATGTGAATATTTCCATAAACAAGATTCAAGTGTTGGAAAAATACTACACACTTAGATATTCAATACAAAACAAGGAAATGAAGAAATAAACATAAATGGGTAAGAAATCCTTAACCACAATGGTGAAATCTTCAAGACCCAAGTGTGTGTGCAAAGCCCTAGCTTCAAAACTTGTTCTTCTCTCTCTAAATTATATTTACAAAGCTCAAGATATGTCCCAAAGATATGCCAAGATGCCAAGATAAATCCTTTTATAGTGGGCAAAAATTCGGGTGAAAAACAGACAAAAACACCCATGTCGGGATGATATGCGATCGCATTCCTGTCGCATAACAGGGATGCGATTCGCATCTTCACTTTCTTCATCGCATATCAAAACCCTAGGTCCCAGAGGTTCATCGCATTTGAGAGATGTGGTCCGCATTGGTGATATGCGATCACATTCATACGTCGCATTTGCAGTGTGGCTTCAGGCATCAGATGGAGAGGCGATTGAAATGCTGTTCGCATTTGGGATATGCGGTCGCATATTTGACCGCATTTCACTCCTTAAATTTGACTCAACTTTCTGTTGCGGTATGCGGTCCATATGCTTGAAATGCAATTTGCATGTTGCATATGCGATCGCATTTGACCATTTTCCTCATCTTTTCTCTTCTTTAACTCTCTTTTGCATGGTCTTGAGTGTTTACACCTTGTGTACTGCAAAATACCAAAATTCTATAATTAAAAAGAGTAAATGCTCTTGAAACGAGCCATAATTTAAGCACTATGGTATTAAATGTGCCGAAATTCTCCGGCACATCACACTCTGCGATCGCGGACCTCTTTACGCGATCGCATAGACCAAACTGACCTGCCTCGAACCTTACTCTACGCGATCGCAGCCCTATCCTTGCGATCACGATGAACAATTTTCTGCTGCACTGACACCAGAAAACCAACTATTTCTTTAAGTCTAAATGTGTCCGTTAATCACCCGAAATCAATCCCGAGCCGTTAGGGACCTCAACCAAACATACAAACATATCCCATAACATCATTCAAACTTAGTTGCACTCTCAAAACAACCAAACTAACATCAAAACACCAAATTCACATCGGATTCAAGCCTAAGGACTTTGATATTTCTAAAATCCACCAACGATGCCGAAACTATCCAAATCAACTCCGATTGACCTAAAATTTTGCAGACACATCCAAAATTACATTACGAACCTGTTCCAACTGTTGGAATTCCATTCCGACCTCGACAACCTATTTTCCACTGCCGATCGGAAATTGCCAAAAACTAACTTTCGCCAATTCAAGCCTAATTATACACCGGACATCACAAAATTATTCTGAACATACTCCTGAGTCCCAAATCACCTAACGAAGCTATTTGAACCATAAAATTTTCATTCCGAGGTCGTTTACCAATAAGTCAACTCTTAGTTGACTTTTCCCATTTTAAGGCTATTTTTAAAGGCTAATTGTCTGAACTCCCACTACAACCATTCGATTTCAAGCCTATCAACTCTAATACATCAAATACAGTATAACCAATCTATAACAAGTCAATAACAACAATTATAATGCAGGTTTTACGTAACGATGGACCGGGTCATTACATTCTCCCCCTCTTAAACAAACGTTCGTCCTCGAACGAGTCTAGAAACATACCTGGAGTCTCAAACAAATGAGGATACTTGCTTTGCATCTCCCGCTAGGTCTCCCAAGTAGCCTCTTCCACTGGCTGACCTATCCACTGCACCTTCACTGATGTTATATCCTTAGACCTCAACTTTCTGACCTCACGAGCTAAGATAGTTACTGGCTCAACCTAGTATGACATATCTCCCTCGAGCTGAACTGTGCTGAAGTCTAACACATGAGACGGATCACCAACATATTTTCTGAGCATCAATACATGAAACACCGGATGAACACTCGACAAGCTAGGTGGCAAAGCAAGTCTATAAGCCACCCCTCCAACCTTCTGAAGCACCTCAAAAGGACCAATAAACCGAGGACTCAACTTTCCTCTCTTTCCGAATCTCATAACACCTTTCATGGGTGATACTTTTAGTAGTACCTTCTCACCTTCCATAAATGACACATCCCGAACCTTCCAGTCCGCATAAATCTTCTGTCTAGACTGTGCCGTGCGAAGTCGCTCCTGAATCAACTTCACCTTCTCCAACGCATCCTGAATCAGATCCGTACCCAATAACTTAGCCTCACCAGGGTCGAACCAACCAACTGGAGATCTACACCTCCTACCATATAAATCCTCATACGAGGCCATCTGAATACTAGATTGATCGCTGTTATTATATGCAAACTCTACTAATGGCAGAAATTGATCCCATGAGCCACCAAAATCAATCACACAAGCCCGTAACATATCCTCCAATATCTGAATAGTCCGTTCCGACTGACTGTCGGTCTAAGGGTGAAATGCAGTGCTTAACTCTACATCAATACCCATACCTTTCTATACGTCCCTCCAAAACTGGGATGTGAACTGAGTACCTCTATCAGAAATGATAGAAATCGGAACTCCATGCAACCGGACAATCTCCTTAATGTAAATACTAGCTAACCGCTCTGAAGTATAGGTAGTACTGACAGGAATGAAATGCGCGGACTTGGTCAATCTATCCACAATGACCCAAATAGCATCAAAACCCTTCGAAGTCCGTGGAAGCCCAACTACAAAGTCCATAGTAATCTGCTCCCGCTTCCACATTGGAATATCTAACCTCTAAAGCAAACCACTTGGCCTCTGGTGCTCATACTTGACCTGCTGGCAGTTGAGACACCGTGCTACATACTCAACAATATCTCTCTTCATCCGCCTCCACCAATACTGTTGTTTCAGATCCTGATACATCTTCGCGACACCCAGATTGATAGAATACTGCGAGTTGTGAGCCTCTGCTAATATCATCTCTCGAATACCCTCTACATTGGGCACGCATATAGGACCCTGCATCCTCATAACTCTATCATCACCAATAGTCACATCTCTGGCATCACCCCGACGAACTCTATCCTGAAGGACTAATAAGTGTCGGTCATCATACTGTCGTGCCTTAATATGATCAAATAAAGAAGACCGGGAAGCCATGCTAGCTACCACCCCTGGAGGATCTGACAAGTCCAATCTCACTAACTGACCCGCTAAAGCCTGAACATCAAGGGCTAAAGGTCGCTCTGCTGCTGAAAGATAAGCTAGACTTCCCAAACTCTTAGCTTTGTGACTCAAGGCATCGACCACCACGTTGGCCTTACCCCGATGATATAAAATAGTCAAGTCATAATCCTTGAGAAGCTCCAACCATCTCCTCTGTCGCAAATTTAAGTCCTTCTGCCTTAGCAGATACTGCAAGCTACGATGATCGGTGAAAATCTCACACTGCACTCCATACAAATAATGCCGCCAAATCTTTAAGGCATGAACAATGGTAGCTAACTCAAGATTGTGCACTGGGTAATTCTTCTCGTGAACCTTCAACTGTCTCAATGCGTAGGAAATCACCCTACCGTCCTGCATCAACACCGCTCCCAAGCCAACTCTAGAAGCATCATAATAGACCGTATAAGAACCCGAACCAGTAGGCAACACTAATACCAGAGTTGTGGTCAATGCTAACTTGAGCTTTTGAAAGCTCTCCTCACATTCATCGGACCATCGGAATAGAACACCCTTCTGTGTCAATTTGGTCAGAGGTGAAGCAATAGAAGAAAATCCTTCCACAAAGCGACGGTAGTAACCCGCCAGACCAAGGAAACTCCGAATCTTTGTAGTTGAAGACGGTCTAGGCCAACTCTGCACTGCCTCAATCTTCTTCGGATCAACCTGAATACCCTCACTAGACACCACGTGCCCCAAGAAAGCTACTGAACCATGACAAAACTCACACTTAGAGAATTTTGCATAAAGCTTCTCCTCCCTCAATCTCTGCAACACGATTCTCAAGTGCTGAGCATGCTCTTCCTGGCTACGAGAATAAACCAGGATGTCATCAATGAATACAATAACGAAAGTATCAAGATAGGGCTGAAACACGTTGTTCATATATTGCATGAACGTTGTTGGGGCATTAGTCAGCCCAAAGGACATAACCAGAAAATCATAATGACCGTATCTGGTCCTGAAAGCCGTATTCGGAATATCAGAATCCCGAATTTTCAACTGATGATACCCCGACCTCAAGTCGATCTTGGAGAATACCTTAGCTCCCTGAAGCTGATCAAATAAGTCATCAATACGAGGCAACGGATAACGATTCTTCACCGTAACCTTATTCAACTGTCTATAATCAATACACATGTGCATCGAACCATCCTTCTTTTTCACAAACAACACAGGCGCACCCCAAGGCGATACACTAGGCCGAATGAACCCCTTATCTAAGAGTTCCTGAAGCTGCTCTTTTAATTTCTTCAACTCTGCTGGTGCCATGCGGTAAGGTGGAATAGAGATAGGATGAGTATCTGGCACCAGGTCAATACCAAAATCAACATCCCTGTCAGGTGGCAGGTCTGCAGGAAATACATTCGGAAAATCACGGACTACAGGAACAGAATCAACAAATGGAGTCTCACTACTAACATCCCTCACAAATGCAAGATAAGATTCACACCCTTTCTCAACCATACGCTGGGCCTTTAAATAAGAAATCACTCTGCTAGGTACATGCTCTATAGACCCCCTCCACTCGACTCTCAGAACTCCGGGCATAGCTAAAGTAATGGTCTTAGCGTGACAATCAAGAATAACATGACATGGGGATAACCAATCCATGCCCAGAATTACATCAAAATCTACCATACTCAGTAACATCAAGTCCACTCGGGTCTCCAGACCCCCAATAGATATAAGACACGACCGGTACACACGGTCCACAATAATAATATCACCCACCGGAGTCGAAACATGAATAAAGGTAACTAGAGACTCACATGGCATATTCAGAAAATGAGAAAAATAGGATGAGACATAAGAGTACGTGGAACCAGGGTCAAATAAAGCCAAAGCATCACTATGACAAACTGAAATAGTACCTGTAATCATTGCATCTGACGCCATAGCATCAGGCCTAGCCGGAAGTGCATAATACGTGGCTGGCCTCCACTTGCTCGACCCCCCCATCTAGGACGGCCTCTAGCTGCCTGACCACCACCACTGGCTGCCTGGGTAGGTGGTGATATGACTGGGGCTGAGGCCGAGGACTGAACCCTCTGCTGAGCTGAACTATTAAGACGATGGGGACACTGCCTCCACTCATGTCCGAACTCTCCACACTCATAACAATTTCTTGGAGCTGGAGATGAAAACTGAGGAAAACCCATGCCACCACGATAACCACCAGACGAACCATGCATAGAAGAACCATGATAAGATGATGCTCGGGCGGAGCTCTGAGCTGGAAGGGCACTAAAATATGAACGTCCCTGATGAGCATTGCGAGGACCCTGCCCCGACGATACACCACTGTACGCTGGCCGAACTGACTGTGGAGGTCTAAATGAACGACCTCTGTTAGGCTGAAACTGCCCTCTAGAAGGGGCACCACTGAAATTACTTGATCCCCGAGGCCTCTTGACCTCTCTTTCCTCACGATCCTGCCTACGAACCGACTCAATGTCTCGAGCAATATCAACAACCTGCTCAAATGTGACTCCAGACACCCTCTCTATGGTCATCAAAATCCGAAGCTGATACGAGAGACCATCTACAAACCTCCTAATCCTCTCTCTGTCAGTAGGGACAATCTCAGAAGCATGTCTAGCCAACTCAGAAAACCTCATCTCGTACTGGGTGACTGATAATTCTCCCTGGCGCAGCTGCTCAAACTACCTACGTTGCTCCTCTATGTGGGACTGAGGAACATATCTCTCCAAAAAGATCGTGGAGAACTGCTGCAAGGTGAGAGGTGCTGAACCAACCGGCCTACGCCTCTCGAATGACTCCCACCAAGTAAAAGCAGCACCCACAAACTGAAATGTAACAAACGAGACCCCACTGGTCTCCAAAATGCCCGCAGTACGTGCTATCAAACCTGCGTCAGCTACTGCTATCAAACATGCGTCAACTACTGCGTCAGCTACTGCTGCGAGCTAGTACCTGGATCTGTGCACAGAGGCACGGGGAGTCTTTATGAGTACGCCAAATAAGTAGTAATGAAAATAAATCACAGTCTGAGTAATATAAACACACAGAACATGTACACAGTTCCACAAACCAGTAAAACACCAAGTCACCATGTAGTATTCATCAAATAATAAGTTCGAAATCAGTTTCCAGAAATCCCTTGAAAACAAGTGCAATATCAGTATGTCTCAATAAAATTCTCAGTAAAACCAGTTTGATAACGAAGTAAATCATAGTTTGAAAACTCAGTAAAAAATTTCATAAACTGCCCCTCGGGTCATAATCATTTCTCGTAACAATTTCTTCAATATCAGCCCATCAGGCAACCTCACAATAACTCTGCCCATCAGGCAACCTCACAATCACTCTGCCCATCAGGCATCACTCAATTGGTACCGGCGCTCACTAGGGGTGTGTTACAGACTCCGGTGGGGCTCCTACAGCCCAAACGCTATAATAAGCCACAACATGGCATAAATCACACACAATATAAGCCCGCATCCTCACTCATATCATATCATCCTCACAATATAGGCCAACAGCCTCACTCAGTCAGACACTCTCAATTTGCCCCTCATGCCATAATACACCGGGTTCTCGACCCTAAAACAGTGTTTCATTTTCAAGAAGTAGTATCAAAATACTCTGAGTGTCAAAATAATTTCACAGAAAAGACTGAGTAAAAAATCATAACATATCAATGAGGAAAATATAGTAAACACAACCCTCAAAGGGTAAAACAAGTCGGCACTAGGCTCCAAATATGGCTTACAGCCCAAAACATATCAAGTATATATATAGTACTAATGGAAATAAGCTTTAAAAAGCCGTTTCGCAACATCAATAGTTGCCTAAGTAAGGAGTATATCTCCAAAGTTTCCACCTTTTCATTTCAAAACCCGTGGAAGGGTGCATAGTCCGGGATTTCATACCCTCAGGACAGGATTTAAAGACATTACTTACCTCAAAACTAGCCCGGAATTATTTCGCAATGCACTTGCCTCTCGAATCAACCTCCGAAGGCTCCAAATCTACCAAGTTCAGATTTTTATCATCAATATGTGCTTAAGGAACAATTTCCAATCGAAAGATATCAAATTTAACTCAAAAATCCGAAACCGGTCAAAACCCGACCCCCGGGCCTGCATCCCTAAACTCAGAAATTTTTATACCAAAATGTTCTTCGTCCTCTCACGAATCCGTACATATAAAGAACACCAAAATCGGAGTTCGTTTGACCCCTCAAATCGACCCTTGAAGGTCTCATAATCTCAAGCCCTAAAACCCAACTTCTCTACTGATTTTCCATGAATTTACACTGGTTTTATGCTCTATAATCACCCATAATAGAGTTTTAATGACTAGAACACTTACCTCTATGAAGAACGAGAATTTCCCTCTTCAAAATCGCCCCAAGAGCTCTTTTCCGTACAATAATAGTGTAAAAAGGGGTTTAAGTCGCGGAGAAAATATTTAAATACTTCCCAGTGATTAATGAACTGCGATAGCGGAAACAAGGTCGCGACCTCGACGAAAAAATATCCATTTTCCCCAAAACACTCTCTGCGATCGCAAACATAGCCACGCGATCGCAGAGCTTCTGTTCCTTAACGAACGCGATCGCAGACATGCTTCACGTGACCGCACAGTTCAGCCTGCCCGCACTCTGCGATCGCGGACCTCTTTACGCGATCGCATAGAACAAACTGACCTGCCTCAAACCTTACTTTACGCGATCGCAACCCTATCCTTGCGATCACGATGAACAATTTCCTGTTGCACTGACACCAGAAAACTAACTATTTCTTTAAGTCTAAATGTGTCCGTTAATCACCCGAAATCAATCCCGAGCCCTTCGGGACCTCAACCAAACATACCAACATATCCCATAATATTATTCAAACTTAGTTGCACTCTCAAAACACCAAAACTAACATCAAAACACCAAATTCACATCGGATTCAAGCCTAAGAACTTTGATATTTCTAAAATCCACCAACGATGCCGAGACTATCCAAATCAACTTCGATTGACCTGAAATTTTGCAGACACATCCAAAATGACATTACGAACCTGCTCCAACTGTCGGAATTCCATTCCAACCCCGACAACCTATATTCCACTGCCGACCAGAAAATCATCAAAAACTACCTTTCGCGAATTCAAGCCTAATTCTACACCGGACATCACAAAATTATTCTGAACATACTCCTAAGTCCCAAATCACCTAAAGAAGCTATTCGAACCATAAAATTCACATTCCGAGGTCGTTTACCAATAAGTAAACTCTTAGTTGACTTTTCCCATTTTAAGGCTATTTTTAAAGGCTAATTGTCTGAACTCCCACTACAACCATTCAATTTCAAGACTATCAACTCTAATACATCAAATACAGTATAATCAATCTATAACAAGTCAATAACAACAATTATAATGCAGGTTTCACGTAACGACGGACCGGGCCGTTACAACCTCGAAGCAATACAAAATCGACGATCGTCATGGAAAGGCGGGAAATTTCCAATGACACGTGGCTAAAGCTGATAAGGTCTGCAAGAAATAGTACAAGTTCGTACTAAGCTATTATACAGTTGTACCAATAGCATTTCTTTGTCATAATTAGACATGTACTATGTTGGGATTCTCCCCTCATATATAAAGGGGACCCCTGTCATTTTGTAACACACATGAATATTCACTACAATAGAACATTCTCTACTTTTATTGCCTAAACGTGCTCAGCAATTACTATACAGATTTATTGACCTTTATTTCTCGCATTCATTTATTGTTCTTAATTTACCGTTAATTATTAATTACCGCAATCCGACCTCGAGGCCCCAAGTTCCAGTGAGCTCAAGGCCCCAATCGTGTGACGATTTTGGTTTGCATTTCTTGCTTTCTTTACTCGCACCTAGTATTTCTCACCTAACAAATAGTATTAAAATAAATCACATATTTTTAGAACCACTAATCAAATATAATTGTTAATACCAGTTTGGCGCCCACCGTGGGGCTAAAAATAATAGTGGTTGTTTTAGTGCTGGTTTTCTGAAAAGCAAGGTATATTTCACACTTTTTCTTGTCCAAGAATATTTGATTTCAGGTAAAAAAATATCTAATTCAACAAATGCACACGGAAACAATGGTCTGAACTCCATGGAGAGAACGGTGCAACCGCCTCAGTCGCCGATGTGCCACTGCAAAATCCAGGGGTGGCACCAACACAAATCCCCGTCGATGTAGGATCACGCAACGCTTTGCATGTTGACGTAGACTCTGATACTGATAGAAGTATACGCGGAGGTGACCAACGCGAAGTGCAAAGGACTCCAGATCGAGAAGAAAGAGAAGTTAGCTTACAAGTCACTTTTGAGATGTTACAAGCACAACAAATGGTTATTGCTCAGCCGCAGAGCTAGTAGAAAACTCCAAGCACCGCAGTACCGAGAATTGCTCCTCGAGTCGAGCAAGCACTAGAGAGATCGAGTAAAAATAGATCAGCAACAGACCCCACCATTATGAAGATGCTCGAGAACCTCACCAATAGTATTGAGTCAGGAGAAAAGAAGATAGAAGCTAACGACAAAAAAATGGAGACCTATAACTCCAGGGTCGACCAGATCCCAGGCGCACCCCCGATTCTAAAGGGTGCAGATTCAAAGAAGATTGTGCAGAAGCCATTTCCATAGAGTGCGGCTCCGAAGCCCATTCCGAAGAAGTCCATGATGCCCGATATCCCGAAATATAACGGGACCACATACCCCAATGAGCACATTACCACTTATACTTGTGCCGTAAAAAGGAATGACTTAAAGGATGACGACATTGAGTCTGTCTTGTTGAAAGTTTTTGGAGAAACACTGTCAAAAGAGGCCATGATGTGGTAACATAACCTGCCCCCGAACTCAATAGATTCGTTTGCCATGTTGGCAGACTCTTTTGTGAAGGCATATGTTGGTGCCATCAAAGTCGCTACAAGGAAATCTGATGTCTTCAAAATCAAACAAAGAGAAAATGAGATGTTAAGAGAGTTCGTATCTCGCTTTCAGATGGAGCGAATGGAATTACCACCAGTCTCCGATGACTGGGCAGTGCAAGCCTTCACTCAACGCTTGAATGAACGAAACTCGATAGCTTCAAAGTAATTGAAACAAAATTTGGTTGAGTATCCCGCCGTAACTTGGGAGGATGTGCACAACAGGTATCAATGGAAGATCAGGGTCGAGGAGGACCAAATGGGAGCCCCCTCAGGTTCAGTACATCCTAGCAGGTTGTTAGTTGAGGAATCAAGGAATGCGGAAAGAGAGAAGAGATCAAATAAAGAAAGATACCAACCTTGGGTTGAGGATCAAAGAAATGCCCGAGGCATAACATACCTCGAAGCGATCGAAGGACGAATCTAGGATAGAATTCTCGGGGACTCGTGAACAAAATCAGGTTCGGCAGACACGCGGGGACGATGGAGGCAACCCGTTTGTCTGAATACAATTTCAACATCGATGTATCGGAGATCGTATCGGCCATGGGTAAGATCGGAGATACCGGATGGCCAAAACCCATACAGTGAGATCCTTCGCAAAGAAACCCCAATGTAGTATGCAAATACCATGGCACCCACGGTCATAGGACTGGGGATTGCAGACAGCTTCGAGAAGAAGTAGCCCGACTGATCAATGAAGGGCACTTTCGAGATTGTTTCAGCAACCAAGCTAAGAACCAATTTTGAGAAAGGGAGGCGAACAGGAAGAACGAACTAGAAGAACCCCAGCACATCATTCATATGGTCATTGGGGGAGTCGATGTCGCATAGGGACCCGTGTTCAAAAGAACAAAAGTATCAATCACAAGGGAAAGGCGAACTCGGAGTTACACACCCAAGGATGTTCTTACATTTAGTGAAGAAGGCGTCGACGCCCCAGTCTTGTGACGATTTTGGTTTGCATTTCTTGCTTTCTTTACTCGCACCTAATATTTCTCACCGAACAACTAGTATTAACATAAATCACATATTTTTAGAACCACAAATCAATATAATTTTTAATACCATTTCGACGCCTTGTCTCATCCTCATAATGATGCACTGGTAATTTCTTTTCTTGTTCAAATTAAGCGTGTGCTCGTAGATCCAGTAGCGCAGCCAACATAATCAGGTCGAGGGCTGGTGGAGCAGCTCGGACTGCTCGATCAGATCGTAGTCGCCTTTGGTGTCCTGAACGAGTTCAACATAGCGAGTGAGACAACAAAGGGGGAAATAATCCTCCCGGTCAATGTATCCGGTACAATCCAAGATACCAAGTTTCATGTCATCGAAGGTGACATGAGATACTATGCCTTGCTTGGAAGGCCATGGATACACAATATGAGGGAAATGTCGTCATCCCTTCATCAAATGATGAAGTTTCCAACGAAGAATGGAGTAAAAACAGTGTACGGGGAGTAACATGCAACAAAGGAGATGTTTGCGGTGCACGATATGGCACCAACATTGACGCCCTCTACTTCAAAGGAGCCAAAAGAAAAGCAAACAACCAAATAGCAACCACAGTCTACATCCTCGGTTGAACCCGAGAGGTAGGTGATCGGTGAGTAGTTGATCGAGGATGATGAAGTCAACGGTCGAAGGGCTTGAACAGGTCTCAGCCCGAGGTAAATCATGCGTTCATAAAAAACGAGGTAACAAAATTTCTCAAAATAGGAAGAATGTGTGTAGATTACAAAGGCCCGAATAAAGCATCAACGCCCAAGTACTTTAGACTATGGCTATCATTCTTCAAAATTTTGGCAACTGCTTCTACCACAGATTCTAATACCTTGGGGTTAGGATGTATTGAGGAAACACAACATATGCACTCATATAGAATATCATTTCCTATATTACTAGTTGAATCATTTTTTTTCTCATACCGTCACCAACAATAGTATACATTTGTTCACTGGTTTATTTTTTGTCACTGCTTCCTAGTAATACCAGAATTTTCAATAATTTCAGCAATTCCATCACCACCACACATCCTTGATAACGACATTACTCCAACAGGTGATTCATGCCAAAAGAGAAGTGCACTCAAAATTAACACTAGAACATAATATAGAGACCCTCATCAATAGCCAAAGAAAGGCCATGAATCACAAGTCTCAACAGTTTGTAAGTGAAACTACATAAGCTAAGTAGCGTTCCCATCTTGATGCACTAATCCAAAAATTTGCCAGGAAGCCAAAAAACATAGACCATACAATATGTGGACCAACTTTATGCTTAAATTCTGTTCAATGAGATTGCGCTCGGATAAGAAATCAAAAGCGGAAACAAGGGCATAAACATCGACGATTACAACATCAAAACAACATGGTAAGCCGGCGTCGGCAGGACCGGCAACGGCTCGAGCACTGTACGGTGAGAAGAATCATCCGTGAAACGTAAGAGTGTGGGTTGTTACAGTGAGAGAGGAAGGCAGATTCGAGAGGCGTACGTGACGGGGAAGGGCAGAGTTGGGGTAGTGGGTTTTTGGAGTTTTACTTTGAGTTGAAGTTTGATTCTTGCTATGCATAATTTTTGTTTAATCTTTTTTTGTTTGTTTGTGAATTTAGCTTATTTTCATTTTTTTATCCTATATGTTTTTTAATGATGCAAGTTGAAGGTGGATGTAATTCAAAAATGTTATCAATTTCAAAATTTTAGTTAAAGAAATTCATTTCTCGGGCTATGATTTCGATTTCGGGCATACGCCTAGATCTCATATTTTATTACGGACCCACCAGGACCGTCGGAACACGGGTCCGGGTCTGTTTGCTCAAAATGTGGACCAAAGTCAACTAAAACTAATTTTAAATTCTACAAAATATTATTTCTTATATTTTTACATAAAAGCTTTTCGGGTTCACGTCCGGACTCCGTACGCAAATCGAGGTAATTAAATTAGTCTTTTTATGACTAATAAGCCTATAACGGAGTCTAAATTCATAAAATGACCTCTTGGGTCATCACAATCTCCACCTATAAAACAAATGTTCGTCCTCCAACGGACATGAAAGATTATCTGAATTAGCGAACAAGTGTGGATATTTACTCTGCATGTCCGACTCGTACTCCCAAGTAGCTGCCTCAACGGGCTGGCCTTTCCACTACACTCGGACTGAAGGACAACTCTTAGATCTCAACTGGCGAACCTGCCGGTCTAAAATAGCTACTGGATCCTCCTCATAAGTCACTCTCTATGATATTTCCGGAGCATACACGCATGGAATACCGGATGAATTGAGGATAACCCTGGAGGCAATGCAAGTCTATAAGCTACCTCCCCCACCTTATCCAGAATCTCAAACGGACTGATATACATAGTGCTCAACTTACCCTTCTTCCCAAACCTCATAACACCCTTCATGGGCGATACCCGAAGCAATACTCTATCTACAACCATGAATGTCACATCACGAACCTTATGATCGGTATAACTCTTTTTCCTAGATTGAGCTACACGAAGTCTCTCCTAAATAATCTTGACCTTATCTAAGACCTCCTGAACTAAATTTGTACCCAACAATCGAGCCTCTCCCGGCTCAAACCATCCAACTGGCGATCTGCACTGTCTCCCATATAACGCCTCATAAGGAGCCATTTGAATGCTCGACTGATAACTATTATTATAAGCAAACTCCGCTAACGGGAAGAACTGATCCCATGAACCTCCAAAGTCGATAACACAAGCGCGGAGCATGTCCTCCAATATCTGAATAGTGGATTGCCCGTCAGTATGAGGGTGAAATGTTGTACTCAACTCTACTCGGGTACCCAACCCACGGTGAACTGTCCTCCGAAAGTGCGAAGTAAACTGCGTACCCCGATCTGAAATGATATACACGGGCACACCATGAAGGCGAACAATTTCCCGGATATATAACCCAGCCAACCGCTTTGAAGTATAAGTACTTGCCACAAGAATGCAATGTGCTAATTTAGTCAGCCTATCCACAATAACCCACACTGCGTCAAATTTCCTCTGAGTCCATGGGAGTCCAACAAAAAAGTCCATAGTGATACGCTCCCACTTCCACTCAGGAATCTCTATCTGCTGTAGAAAACCACCATGTCTCTGATGCTCATACTTTACCTGCTGACAATTTAAGCAACGAGCCACATACGCAACAATGTCATTCTTCATCCTTCTCCACCAATAATGCTGCCTCAAGTATTGGTACATTTTGGTTGCACCGGGGTGAATCGAATACTTAGAACTCTGAGCCTCCTCAAGGATCAACTCACAAAGGCCATCAACATTAGGCACACATAACTAACCCTGCATCCTCAAAAAACCATCATCTCCAACTGTAACCTGGTTGGCACCACCGTGTCGAACTGTGTCCCTAAGGACCATCAAATGCGAGTCATCATCCAACCTCACGAACTGATTAGCCAAAGTCTGAATGTATGAATCTAACTGTCTCTCACCGACTAAAATATACGCAAGACAACCCATACTCACTGGTTTTCTACTAAATGCATCGGCCACCACGTTGGCCTTCCCTGGTTGATACAATATGGTAACATCATAATCCTTCAATAACTCTAACCATCTCCGCTGCCTCAAATGACCTTTTGCTTGAATAATACTGGAGACTGCGATGGTTAGTGAAAACCTCACACGGCATGCCACAAGGATAGTGCCTCCAAATCTTCAATGCCTGAACAATGGTTGCTAACTCTAAGTCATGAACCAGATACTTCTTCTCATAGACTTTCAACTGTCGAGATGCATATGCAATCCTCTTGCTATCTTGCATTAATAATGCGTCAAGTCTAATACGAGATGCATCACAATACACCGTGAAAGAAACTGAACCTGATGGTAACACCAACACCGGTGCTGAAGTCAAGGCTGTATTGAGCTTCTGAAAGCTCGCCTCGCACTCACCTGACCATTTAAATGAGTCACCTTTCCGAGTCAATCTAGTCATTGGGGCTGCTATAGATGAGAACCCCTCCACAAAACGATGGTAGTAATCCGCCAAACCCAAGAAACTCCTAATCTCCGTAGTTGTAGTGGGTCTAGGCCAGTTCTTGACTGCCCCCATTTCCTTACCTTAATAGTTGTTCATAGCCAATTACAGAATTATCACATAGATTCACGTCAACAAAGAAAATATCCTTTCAAACCTTCACAATACTGATAACGAGATATGATGCTTGAAGACCTCGTAATTATATACCCGAATTAACGTGTCTCATTTAACGCCACCTCGGCGGGCACCTACCTTGTAGGTTAAGGCTCAATAATTATAGCACGAATTTGGCAAGTTATGCACGGATAGTTAATTAATTAATAAATTCATTTACTTATTTATTTAGTTATTTATTTATTATTATTATTATTATTATTATTATTTTATACATAAATTGTTGAGTAAGCCTAACAGGCATGACTCCCTACCAGTGCCATAGTAAAATTTTAATTCACAAGGGAGAATTTAAACACAAGAATTTCCATCACAAGGATCTCATCCTTACATAACTTCCACCGCGGCTCGTATCCCGATTTAAATATATCAAATCATATTAAAACGCGAGGATCTCGTCCTCAATTCTGAATCACAAGTAATATGCATATCGTGATACTTGAAACCTTCCCTTTTCTTCCTTTAAATATTTTTTGTTAAACAAAATTACAATACGTAATGATAGACACAGTTATCTCCATAGAATTCCTCAATACAAGTATTCCCATAAGTAGATTTTTGAGTTACGAAGCTCACCCGAGAGTGGAGCATATTAGAAGAATTTTATTAGATACGAACCAATTTAAGTTCAGAAAATCATCACTTTATAATAATTAGAGATTGTTCTTTTAATGACACCATTTGATATAACGACCTCAGCCATACCGTAGAAAATATATCGACAGGCCGGGTCTCCATCTCTAGGAATATGACTTCCACCTTTGACATTACGACCCCTTTCTCCTATCTGGTCATGTAAGTTGAGTTATAATTGCAATGGGGCACGTCGCATGAGTGCTCTGATGAAATATGACTCTCCAAAGTCTAGGATGGTTTCTACCACTAGTCGAATTAAAGTATCAACTTGCCCTGAGTCACACAAAATTTTACAATCATATTTGAGTCATTTAATGAGTCTGTGAACTTACTCTCTGGCTATATGAATCGAAGTAGGAGTATAACGGGCTAACTTATTGAACCTGATGGCACATTCTGACACCGTCGTATGACCTGACGCAACCGTTCCTTATGCGCAACGTATTATGGAGAGTCCAAGAAACAACTCTTTCAAAAGCATTTATGAGAACTGAGTCAAGTAATTGATGCTGCATTGGCTGGTCATCCTATTCGTAGGCTTGCCACAAACACTGTCGGCTAATTTCTTCTTTTACTATGCTGACTCAACATTGCTGAGCTACCCCCTTTATTCATATACTTTTCATTATTATTTTGGGGTAACTCTCATCTCTATTGACACACAATGATCACAAAAGTAGAGCTCTATTTAGATAATTCTTGGCACAAACCATATAGTCTAGAAGCTTGTCAACCACTGTACTCCCTCTGGAGCACCCCAAAATCCGCAACCGACTTCCACGCTGAGTAGACTTTTTGTAGATTTAAATTTGGCTATATAACTCCTTTGGTACTGAGGTATGAGGTTATTAAGGAGGCAGACATATCGCAAGTCCCAACTTTATATCTTGCAAAAACCTTAGGCCTTATACATTCCAAACCAAAGCCGATATAACACATGACCCCGCAATCTATTCCTTGACAGTGGACATCTCTATTTGGCACGAAGCCACATGTCACAATGCCTGATAATCCACAATGTTTAACTTCACCGCTCATATAATCAACCAGGCTGCTTTCAACTATTCCCTTGTTATGCAGTACTGAAGTAGCTATAAATCTTTCGGGGATATGGGCTAGTCCAACATGTATCAACTGGGCTAGAACCTCCACGTCTAGATCCATTCGAGACTGTAGAATATGTTCTGATATTCGAGCATTAGAATGAGCTATGCTTCTATATCTTCCCTTAATCGTAGCTATCATTGGGGATTCATCTCTTGTCCGGTTTTAGACGCTTTGCGTGTTGTCAAGATTTGTGAGAGGAAAAGAATAGGCAAGTTCAATCATAAATGGTAAATAAATTTGCACGATTCAGTAGAATAGAAGTGAGATTCTTCCTAACTTCATAGCCTCTGAGAGATAAGTACAAACGTCTCCGTACCGATCCTTCAGACTCTACCAAGTTTGTTCATGAATTGTGAGGCCTAGGTAACTTAGTGCTCTGATACCAACTTGTCACGACCCAAATTCCCAACCTTAGGGATCGTGATGGCGCCTAACACCACACTTGCTAGGCATGCCAATGTTAGAAGTCGATTAACTAATTTTCTTAATTAATTACTTAAGCATAAATAAATAAATTTAAAATGAACTTAATTAAAATAATTTCCAACAAAGTTAAAATAAAATAATAATAATAACCAATTAAATAAAACAAACCATGAAATAACTATATAAATAACTCTAAGACTACACCAGGGTCTGGTGTCTCAGTCCACGAACTACTAAAGAATACTACCAATAATGGGTTGAAAGAAAATCATGTAAATGTTCTGAATAAAATGAAACAACGTATATTAAATAGGAGAAGACCCTCGGGATCTGCGGACGCCAGCAGATATACCTCGTGTCTCCAAATGAATAGGTAGTCGTCCTGAAATCCTCTATTGTTGAATAGTACCTGGATCTGTGCAAAAGAGCACAGAGTGTAGTATCAGTACAACCGACCTCATGTATTGAGTAAGTGTCGAGCCTAACATCAACGAAGTAGTGGCGAGGCTAAGGCGGGGCTTTAACAATATAATCGTAACAATAATAAACAATAAAGCAAGAAAGAAATCTAAACAAATAAATAAATAAATGTTGCAACAAAATAAAATAACTCAGCTGCCTTTTTTCAGGTCTCAGCTATAACCAATTCTCAAATAATTTCCAAATTTTTAATCTTTAACTTTAAATAAAAATGGTACCAGAAATATATATAAAGAATAGTAAAATAAACATTTAAGCTTTTCAAAACTTTAATTTCTTTGAAAAATCAGTAAAATATAAATGTCCTCCCTTATCGCTCCTTGTTCCGGCGTGCAACCCGCTCCCACTTGTCCTCCCTTATTGCTCCTCCCTAAAAATATCACTCATGTTGCGGCGTGCAACCCGATCCCACCTGTCCACCCTTATCACACCTTGTTGCAGAGTGCAATCCGCTCCCACCAGACATATCATATCAATTTATTTATAATTTCACAACTCAGGTCAAGCCTTTCGCAATATTTTTGTCTCAACAATTATAAATATAAAACTGTAATTTTCTCATAAACTTCATCAATATCATCTCAGCCATGAAACCAACAGGAATATCAAAATATATATAATTCGACAATTGCAACCTATCAACCGTTTTATACCACAAAGGAAACAACTCAAACAACCAACACTCTTTCCAAAACAGTCACAACAATATCTAACAACAAATTAATAAAGCCAAATAGTCATAGAAACAATAATGAACGTATAACAATTAAGACAATAATCAATTAAGTTGGGGACGGGGAAGGGATCATGTTTAACAAACAATTTGGATGGTGCATAGATACTCGTCACCTCACCTATACACCACGCCCATGCATTTCACATAGCAAACAAGTGGGGAATCCTATTCCCTCAAGTCAAAGTTAGACCAAACACTTACCTCAAATTTGCAGGCCACTCACTGCTCAACTATAGCTTTTCCTTTTGAATTCCCCTCCAACCCACTCGAATCTCTAAACAATTAATCACTGCTATTTAATGCTGCTCAGCAATTTCTGCGCTTATCTTTATCAATTTACCAAGCGCATCAATGCCCAATACTTCAGACTATGGCTATCATTCTTCAAAATTTTGGAAACTGCTTCTGCCGCAGATTCTAATACCTTGGTGTTAGGATGTATGGAGTAAACACAACATATGCACTCATATAGAATAGCATTTCCTATATTACTTGTTGAATCATTTCTTTTCTCATACTGTCACCAACAATAGTATACATTTGTTCACTGGTTTATTTTTTGTCACTGCTTCCTAGTAATGCCAGAATTTTCAATACTTTCAGCAATTCCATCACCACCACACATCCTTGCTAACGACATTACTCCAACTGGTGATTCACGCCAAAAGAGAAGTTCACTCAAAATTAACACTAGAACATAATATAGAGGCCCTCATCAATAACCAAAGTCTCTCCTGAATAATCCTGATCTTATCTAAGACCTCCTGAACTAAATTTGTACCCAACAATCGAGCCTTTCCCAGCTCAAACCATCCAACTGGCGATTTGCACTGTCTCTCATATAACGCCTCATAAGGAGCCATTTGAATGCTCAACTGATAACTATTATTATAAGCAAACTCCGCTAACGGCAAGAACTGATCCCATGAACCTCCAAAGTCGATAACACAAGCGCGGAGCATGTCCTCAATATCAGAATAGTACGCTCGGACTGCCCATCAGTCTGAGGATAAAATGTTGTACTCAACTCTACTCGGGTACCCAAACCACGCTGAACTGCTCTCCAAAAGTGCGAAGTATACTGCGTACCCCAATCAGAAATGATGGACACAGGCACACCATGAAGGCAAACAATCTCCCGGATATATAACCCAGCCAACCGCTCTAAAGTATAAGTACTTTCCACAAGAATGAAACGTGCTAATTTAGTCAGCCTATCCACAATAACCCACACTGCGTCAAATTTCCTCTGAGTCCGTGGGAGTCCAACAACGAAGTCCATAGTGATACGCTCCCACTTCCACTCATGAATCTATATCTGCTGTAGCAAACCACCAGGTCTCTGATGCTCATACTTTACCTGCTGATAATTTAAGCAACGAGCCACATACGCAACAATGTCTTTCTTCATCCTTCTCCACCAATAATGCTGCCTCAAGTCTTGGTACATTATGGCTGCACCGGGGTGAATCGAATACTTAGAATTGTCCTCCTCAAGGATCAACTCACAAAGGCCATCAAAATTAGGCACACATAACCGACCCTACATCCTCAAAACACCATTATCTCCAACTGTAACCTAGTTGGCACCACCGTGTCGAACTGTGTCCCTAAGGACCATCAAATGCGGGTCATCATCCTGCCGCTCCCAGATACGCTCAATTAGAGAAGACCGAGCGACTGTACAAGCTAGAACACTGCTAGGAGAAGTATCCAACCTCACGAACTGATTAGCCAAAGTCTGAATGTCTGAAGCTAACGGTCTCTCACCGACTGGAATATACGCAAGACTACCCATACTCACTGGTTTTCTACTAAATGCATCGGCCACCACGTTGGCCTTCCCTGGTTGATACAATATGGCAACATCATAATCCTTCAATAACTCTAACCATCTCCGCTGCCTCAAATTAAGATCCTTTTGCTTGAATAATACTGGAGACTACGATGGTCAGTGAAAACCTCACACGGCACGCCACAAGGATAGTGCCTCCAAATCTTCAATGCTTGAACAATGGCTGCCAACTCTAAGTCATGAACCAGATACATCTTCTCATGGACTTTAAACTGTCGAGATGCCTATGCAATCACCTTTCCATCTTGCATTAATAATGCGTCAAGTCTAATACGATATGCATCACAAATCGAGGTAATTAAATTAATGTTTTTATGCCTAATAAGCCTAGAACAGAGTCTAAATTCAAAAAATGACCCATTGGGTCGTCACAAAAGACTACGGTCATATTAAAAGGCTACAACCCAATTAACGCGGCTAGGAGACGTCCAACTTCATCCATAAAATCTAAGGCCTTCAAACACTTCAAAAAAATCGGTTAATCAGGCTACCCTCGGCATAAGCAAAAGAGCTTCGATAATATCAGCTCCGAATAATGAAAAGGCTTCGAGACAACCAGCCTTCAGTAAAAAGGCTTCGAAAAATCATCCTTCAAAGAGAAACTCACGAGGTACTCAACTACCTTCACATATATACTCATAATCGAGGTCCTTATTCAGACCGTCGAGGAGTCAGACGAACACTAAACATGCCAAGGCAAAACCAAAACTTTAAAAGTCTTTAGCCGGAATAGGGGAAAACTATAGCCATATTAGATATCGAATCGACCCAATCGAAAAAGAGCCTAAGGGCTAACCCCTAAGAGCCTCAGTACTGATCTAAAGAGCCTAAGGTCCAAGTTGAAAGTAACCTAAGGTCCAATATGTTAAAAACCTAAGGGTCGATGAGACCGAGTCAAAACTTGATTCGAGGACTGAACCCTAAACGGTCAACTATTATCTATTATCGATGGCTCATCAAGCATAAAAACCTAAGGGTTTTTATTTTGAAGTCCAACATATTTGACTGATTATCGACAAGCAACAAAATTCAAAACAAAAATAAAGAAACAAGCAAGTTGTAAAACCAAAAGGTTTATATATATATATATATATATATATATACAAAGATACATTTACAACACCCCCACAGGGAGCTCTTTACAAAATCAAGAAAGAAAGACCTAAGCTATCTTCGGGGACTTATTCCTCCCCTATCGGAAGATATGCCATCATCAGCCCTTCGGGATCAGCTCCCTCACCGGCCTTTTCCTCAATATCTTCAAACATCAGCTTCGACATTGGACGAAATGAAGAACTTGGAATCAACCTCATCCACTTTGGCCTACTCTATCTCCTCTGAGAGATCAAAGCCCTTAGCATGTATCTTCTCGAGGGTTTCCCTCCGGGATCCACATCGGACATACTCATTGCTTCTTCTCTCCCGATCGGAAGCCCTCCTCAATACCGTCCGAGAGTCAATAGAATCTTTAGATATACAACCACCTTTTTATCGTCTTTTACTCGGACCCCTTCAGCTTTGGCTCGGGCCTCTACAACTTCGGCCTTCATTTCTAAGAGATCGGTTTCAAGCTTAGATATCCTACTCCCCTGAAGCGAGCTGCCCTCTCGAGCATTACAGAGTTGAATTTCAAGGGCAGATACCTTAGCCAAAGCGTTTTTTCTGGCCGCAACAAGGGCATTCGTCTGCGCCTTCAATTCATTGAACTCAGAGTTAACCCGGTTGACTTTGCCCCGAAGGTTCTCCATCTTGTCTTCATGCGCACGGGCTTGGGTCAATTCCGACTGAAGATGTACTAATTCCTTCTCCTTCTTGCTGCAAAGAAGCCTAAGGGATTTTTCCCCATTCAAGGATTTACGCAACTTGGCCTCACAACGGAGCAACTCAGACTTAAGTTTGTCGAAGGCCTACAAAAAAGAAGGTTCAAATAAGAAACTAAGAAAGTACTAAGTTAGAAAAGTTATAATGACATCAAAACTCACCACAAAACAGAGTCGCCGAGCCTCCTTAAAGGTCGAGTTTGCGTCTACTAGTTTGGTCTCATCGGCCCCAGTAGATCAACCTTGGAAGGGGTCGTGGTCACTCAGGGAACCGCCTTAGGCGACCTCTGGCCCTGAACATACCTTGTAGTACCTACGAAGGAAGAATAAAATAGTGGTGAAGGACCTTCGCTCCTCCCTTCTTGTGGAACCTCTCCCCTGTGGCTAGGGGCCTCGAGTCCAGCGGGCTTAACAGCCTCGGGAGACCTCCTGGTTCGAGCCATCAACAAAGATCCTTCCCCTTCGAACGCATTACTATCTATATATCTCCCAATGAATAAGATCTTTGTCGATGGCTGCATCTTCTTTGCGCCTCCGGGCGAGCCCTGCTTTGCTGTGAACATACTTGCCCCTCTAGGATCCTTTCCTTTTCTTATCCTTCCTTGGCTCCGAAGCCGATAGGTCCTTCCTCCTCCCCGAGAGGGCACGACCTCATCTAAGAGAACTCACTAATGCCTGCAATAAAGAAATTAGTATACATAAAGGAAAGTGTTCCTTGAGAGAGTAACTACGCAGCATATACCATGATGTTTAGCCTCCCCTTTGCCTTTCGACAAATCTCGCCACTTGCGTTCGTTGTAAGTCAAAGAGGCTGCCAGTTTCTGGACCCAGACTACAAGATCGGGGACCTTATTTGGCATCACGAGGCCGCTGTCGAGGAGGAAAAGGAGCGTTCTTATGAACCCTGGCAAAATTAAGAACAAAGGTAATAAAGTACAACGTATTACTTACGTTTGAAATTCCACTTCTCAGGGAACGGCAGGAACCACACATGAATCTCACTTGAACAAACCGACTCATCCACCTTCGATCCTTGTCCTCATCGTTGTTGGCAATAAAGAGCTTGGTGGACCGACGTCGTAGTGTAATTAGTCCTCGATAATGTAGATGCCAATACAATCTAATGAGGTGGCTAAGAGTGAACTCGAGCTCGTCCTTTTCAGTGAAAAATCTCATCATCAGCACGGTCCGCCAGAAATACGGATAGATCTGAGCCAGAGTAGCCCGATACCTTTGGAAAAACTCGAGCATGAGCCGGTCAAGAGGAACCAACATAAAGGGGTATGTATACATGTTCAGAAACCCCTCTACATGAGCCATAATATCCTCTCCCCGAGAGGGTATCTGCAACGCTACTTTCTCTCCCCATCCTCACAACTTCGAGGTGTCTCTCCTCGATTGATCGAATGTACCTCGAAGCGTGTTCTCGATGGCGGGGTCATTGTGGGGTGTCTCTAGCGTAAGAGCTTTCTTCAAGGTGAAGCAGTTCGAGGTTAGCTCGCCAAACATCGGCGGTGTACCACCGGCCGGGCTGGAAACATAGGTGGGGATTCCCACTGTCTGATGAGAGGATTTGGATATGATAGCCATGATTCCTTCAAAACAAGAAAGGGAAGATGAAAACTCAGGCGAAAGCTTTGATCTAATGCGGCAACAAAACTGGTGCAAGAAAGGAACTCTATAGAAATAAATGGTTGCACAAAGCGGTAAAGCTCTTTATAGGAGGAAAAGCAAATATATATAGGTAAAGAGTGGTGACTATTCACTAATGTAGAAAGCTAACTAGCTATGGCGAAGCAATTATGACTTCTGGGGAAGCGAGTTGACGAGTCACTTTGATCACTTCACGGTCACATCATGAGAGTGACGCCATCACATAACGTTTCGAGGGGTCGAAAAGCTAAACCAATTTCTTACTGAACCACCCTAAGAAGGGTATGTGATTGGAATCAGAGAAACCCGATTATAAGGGTCTCTGTTACTCCAAGGCCGAGCTCGAAGGATTCGAAATAAAGTTCGAGTTTGACCATTGCATAACGGCTAAAACGCGGAACATTAAAGACATTGATACAAAGTAAGAATGAAATGAGAAGATTCTTTGTATTCCAAAAAGTGTATTTACAAGAATACATTTAAAAAGCTCTCACATAGAGACCTTTCCCCAAAACAAGAATAAATAAAAAGAACTAAAAAGGGACCTAGTCTTCATCTTCACTACTCTCCGAGCCGCTAGCGAAGCCCTCGTAGGAAGTGATCAGTGTCGCTGACTCCTCTTCTAAGTCTTTCGCATCCTCGATCTCGGTAGAGATATTGAAACCCTTGGCATGCACTTCCTTGAAAGCCTGCATACGAGCTTCTAATCGAGCATGATCGAGGGTGCGAGCCAACTTGAGCTCGGCCTTTTCAGATACCTTCCTAGCTCGAGCATTCGCTGTAGCAGCATCTTCCCGATATGAGGATATGAGTGCGTCATCATCAGACTTGGTTGTGGATAACGCGACAGCCCATTCAACATGAAGCGCTTTATATTTGTGGCCATCCTCTTTCGCGCCCTGAAGAAGATGCTGGGTCAAAGTCGACTTCCCTCGAAGGGTGTCCTTCTCAGAGAACATGATGTCCATTCCACGCCTCAGCTTGAGGATCTCGGCATCTTTGGTCACGATCTCTTCCCAAAGTTGCCCACGAGGTTATCCTTCTGCTTGATCTGAAACAACCAAGTCAAATTGTTGGACCCTGGGTTATGAATATAAAAAGCAATCCCTCGATGACTAAGCTACCTGTTGTCACGACCCAAAATCCATAAGGTCGTGATGGCGAAGGACACCACTGTCAGGCAAGCCAATCATTAATTAATAGAAGTAAAATTTCCTGTTTTAGCATTTTCGAAATCATTACTCTTCACTTTAGTACTTAACAATTAGATAAAAAAATTCATTTTTTTGTAAGAAAAGCAACAGTCTATTTATGTAAAACACAACCCAAATACATATCTCAGAACCCAGTGTCACAAGTGCATGAGCAGATTCTAAGAATTTATACAAATATTACAAATCTTGTCCGAAATACAGTTTGGACAAGTAATTTAACATAGAATACAATACATAGAGAGAGACTCTGTCAGCTGCGGGTCATCTCCGAATAGTGCAGCTCGCCTAAGGCTCCAAGTCAATCACATTCCCAAGAGGGCACCTGTGCAACAAAAATGCACAGAAGTGTAGTATGAGTACGAAAACAACATGTACCCAGAAAGTATCCCGCCTAACCTCATAGAGGTAGTGACGAGGGGTCGAATTTGTCACTAGCTATAGGTCAGTCTAGCATAGTCTAAGTGAGAAGCTAAGCATGAGTATCCTAATCAATTGATCAAATGGTCTGAAATTAAAAACATCAATAACTATCAATTTATTCCACTTCTTTCACAGAAACTCTTCTTCTTTTAAACTGGCAACTGAAATGTACTCAAGCCAATAAACATGTATAAATCACAGGAAATACGCAGCATTTATCATGCGCCACAAATATGCCGAGGGTCGAACGACCCGGACCAACAATAAAAAAAATGTGCACTGCCGAGAGTCGAACGACCCGAACTATAGATGCATCTATTTTTCCCGCTCGCGAATCGATCATGCGACGCGGTCAACATAATAATAATAATACGGCTAGCCTGCTCGCGAATCATACCTGCGACTCAGGTGCTCATACGTACACGTATTCACATAAAGAAAATCCATATTTTTATCCAAGAAGTCAGTTTCTCAAAATAATACGGCTAGCCTGCTCGCGAATCATACCTGCGACTCAGGTGCTCATAGAAGTGATAAAATTATCCTTAATTAAACATGAAGATAGTATTTAGAATATTTCCTGGAAATTCATTTGCCAAGTTTAACAATATTCAATAAATAGCATTGCCAGGAACACAATAATCCACAGGGAAATCTATCCACTTTCCAAATAATTAAGAAAGTACACTCTAGCCTTTTTAGGCAAATAAATTACCAATTCAATAGCATTGCCATCCTATCATTATGACATGATCACATGTACAACACATAAGGCATGCTAGTGGGTCCTAGACTACCCGGGCATGGCATAACAGTAGCTACGCACAGACTCCAGTCACCTCGTGCGTACGTAGCCCCCACAATAATTTCATATATTTATTTAGTTCACCTAGGGGGACAATTACCCCTCACAAAGTTAGAAAAGAGACTTACCTTGCTCCGAAATTCCATAAACGGCCTCCAAGCCTTCCCGACGGCTCCAATCGATGCACAACGCTCCATAACTACCCAAATGATGATAAACCAATGAAAATATACTCAATTGTTTGCTAAAATTTCAGATTATATAATTTCCCAACTCCGCTTAGTGAAATGACCAAAATGCCCTCAGGCCCACGTGCCCGGATTTTGAAATTTCTCGAAGATAAACTCTACCAATAGCTTTACTAGCTCAAATATACAATTTACTCCTAATTTCATGCTCAAATTCGTGGTTAAATCCAATTTATCAAGTTTCTAGGTTTTCTCCAAAATTCCCAATTTTTCCCACAATTTTCATGTCTAATCCCATGATAAAATCTTGTATTTAACTTGGAAATAAATAGAAACAACTTACATTTTATGCTTGATGAAATCCCCCTTGAAATGCTCTCCAAAATCATCCAAGCTAAATGAAAGGAATGAAAGAAATGGGCCAAATTCGTGTTTAAAGAATCTGCCCATGCTTCGTGGAGTTGTACCTTGCACTTGTGTTGTACAGGTTGTACATCCTATTAAAGTTTCCTTGTTGAATACCTTATGTTAAAACACCAATAACTTCTTGTAAAAATATCCAAATAACAAACGGTTTGAATATTTAAAAACTAGACTCGAAGATCTTTCATTTGATAGGTTTTACACTATATAATTCTTTATATATCCCGATATATGAGCTTCTAAAGTCGGATTCATGCATCGAAAAATTTCTGGCAAAACTGCTCTACCAGCCATCTTCAATTGGTCATAACTTTCTCTATAAATGTCCAAATTACGATTTCTTTACCTTTCTGGAAATTAGACACGAATGGATACAACTTTAGTTTTTGAATCATCTCAAAATCCCTTGTAGATCAAAAGATATAGGCCTCCAAAGTCGGACGAGTGTTCCTTCACCGTGGACCGCGAAAACACGACCGCGAAGCCTCCTACTGCGGTCAGTGAAAAATGGACTGCGGACCGCGGTCGTGGGTTCAGAAATTCGACCCTCCAAGCCTCCAACATCTATATATTAGCCTAAAGACACCCTGGGACCTATACGGAACTCACCCGAGCCCTCGGAACTTCAAACCGAACGTACCAACAAGTCTGAAAACATATCACAGACTTAGTCGAGGTCTCAAATCACATCACATAACATCAAAATCACCAATTATGCACAGATTCAAGCCTAAGAACTTATGAAATTTCCAAATTTCACAACCGATGCCAAAACACATCAATACTAGCCCGAATGACCTCAAATTTTACACACAAGTCATAGATGACACTATGAACCTACAACCACTCTCCGAATTCCATTCCGAGCCCGATACCAAAATTTCCACTTCCGGTCGGATTCTTCAAAAATCTTTAAATTTCTATCTTTAGCCAAATGACTTCAAAATGACCTGCGGACATCCGAATTCACTTCCGATCGCGCTCCCAACTCTAGAATCACCATACGGAGCTATTCCCAGACTCGGAGTCCCGAACGGACATCTATAACTTTCCAAGCCAAATTTATGAAATTCTTCTAAAATACTAACTTCCACAATATACGTCGAAATGCTCCCGGGTTATCCAAAACCCGTTCCTGATATACGCCTAAGTCCAAAATCATCATATGTACCTATTGGAACCTTCGGATCCACATTCCGAGGTCGTTTACTCAAAATTCCAGTCTTACTCAATATCTTCAACTTAAGGCTTCTGAAATGAATAATTTCCTTTCAATTCAACTCCGGTCTTCCTGAATTTCAATTCCGACCATACACACAAGTCAATATACCTGAAATGAAGTTATTCATGACTTCCAAACACTGAACGACGCGCTAGAGCTCAAAACAACCGGTCGAGTCGTTACATTCTCCCCCACTTAAACAGACGTTCGTCCTCGAACGTGCCAAGAACTTCTCTTGAGTTATCTGAAATCATTATCTAGAACCCCGTGCACTTGTCCGTGCTACCACAACCCAGTTGAGCACGAAAGCTTGATCAAATCTGAAGGTATCCTCCCTTTATTCACACAATAAGCTCAGAACTCAGTTCCAACACCTGAAATTCTCTGCCATGCCTGTTTCTACTATTTGAACACCGTATCAACTACCACACGAGGCACCAGAACACAATTGCACGCCTTTGCTGAATCAACACCATACACCACCTGATCCATTATCTGGCCACAATGACGCTCCCTGGACCTTAATAGCTAGAATTCTGCGACTTTGATGCTCTCAAGGCACCTTATAAGATACATTCTGCTATAACGCTGACGATATCACCACAACGGAGGAGATGTGTAGAAACTTCTAACCAATTGTAGAGTTAACCATACATTGACATCTTTTCTCTTGACTTAGGTCATCATTTCATTACTAACCAAATGCTGGTATTTGTTCTTTAATATACTTCACCAATTCTTATCGCATTGATCCCTGATACAATAGTCTCGTCTCACCCAATATGAATTTCTCGGTCAGTAGGTCACTCCATACATGACCAAAAGCCTCAGATGATGCCGCAACGTACCGATAGGCCACAACTCGAACATGATACACAAGACATGACTCAGGAAGGGACTACTCAACTCACGTAACTAACATGGATTTCCTTAGAAGATAAGGAACAAAACACAAGAAAAATAAATACAGGAATCTCACTCAACATTACCCTGTTGCGGCGTGCAACCTGATCCAAATAACATACCCGTGGAGGCGTGCCACCCGATCCCATCATAAAATTCACATAAGGAGATATACACGGAGCTGAATTGCTCAATATTACACATTAATTAATACTGGTCATAAGCACACTAAGTGAATAATACCATTCTGGGGAGACTGATAGAGCCATATGCTACAAAACTCTAGCACAACTAAAGTGCGATATATAATCTGAATCTCAAGAGCCATCCTGCTCACATAACATCATCACTACACGGAACCTCAACATATAAGAAATTATCAAGCCGTTTCACGACTCACACAGAACAATCACAATATCCCATAAATGTGACGAAGGCGGGACAATACTTGATATCCCAATACCCCTCCTTGAGGATTTCCATACCGAATGAACACATCTGACTCGTACGAAGCCCATAATCTTGTTTATGTCCATTCATTCATTTCAAGTCGATTTTTTTTGCTCGCACTGAACTAGGCTAATAGTCTTACCTGGGTCCATAATGACCCACATTTTCTCATAACACACAAGAGCAACCATCCATCACAACAGGGAAAAACACCCCACAATCCACAACCAACTGGACCGAACGCCTTTAAGGCATATATTCTCAAATAAGCAATATTGCACTTCCTTATTCTTGGTCCAAATCTTCAATCAACCAGGTGACCGCAAGTCACACTTACATACTCTTCCCGTGGTCACGCTCCCACGACTTTTCACACAGGTAGCCAGTATGCACATCCATACCATTGACCACCCTAAGGCTGTAAAAGAACTCAAGGACCCGTAATCAGGATACAAAGCCTCTTTCACCAAACACCAATCTCAGGTAACACTGAAGACAACATCAACTCATTCTAAATATTCAAATTCCTTGTTCTTGCTTCTCCGAGCTCATGACCTCCTTGTTAACACCGAACCGAAATCTCGATTCTTAGTTCCAATTGCATACTGCTTACGACACCTAACATGCCAATATGGAATAGTATAGGAATTCCACCATAATTCCTGAACCACTACTTGGGTGAACACTTCATCATATAGAAAACCTTTTACTTACCTCAATTCATGATAATCATAACCACACACAATCACACCGAAGGTACTGATTACTGCTGAACATGTGCCATTCCAACCATGGCTAACAAATCTATCTTCCGTTTAATCATCTTTAATTGCCTCAGAGATAATAGTAATTTATTTTAACTCATAGTAACTCAACCCTCACTCATACCGAGTGACCTTGATTCACGAGACCATGCTGCCTAAATCCCGCAACCCGTCTCACAACTTCCTGATAATCTTTCTACAACCCGAAGTTTATTTCTCTCACACTTCCAACACTATCTTGCGTGATGAAATAACATATAACACTCCAACTAATTTTCTTTCTCCTCAGAGAGTATACTGCAAAAGCTCGATCATTAATCATACTGCTGCTTGAGACCCTTAAACACCACAGTCTCTAACTTTCAAATTCACTAGGACCACTGCTGAGAGTCACCCACTCTGACTGGCCCCGAATACAATCAACTCCAAGGCTCTTCTAGCACATGAACATGCTCTTCAATGGAGCACGTGACTGAGTCACTTCCCTTACAACTTACCTATGACTTAAGCACAAATTCTTAATCTTCCACAGCTTAACCTTGGTCCAATAGTGCCAACTTTGCACATCTTTATCATATGCCATGCTCGATTACCGCTTTACTCCTTTCTCTTAGCTGTAACAACTTGTCGATATACCGACAATTCCGCAATCCCATGAGAGCACAATCCTATGACCCAACTGCAGGTGGTGGGACTCCCCCACTTAGCCCGAAGCTACACCCTGCACCACTCCAGACACTACTGATATTTGTTCTTTTTGTTGACATAACCTTGCTCAACCAATCCGTCCAATTCTTCCGAATTTCCCTGTTAGCATTCCCCAGATACTCACAGAAGATAACCCATCTGTGGAAACTCATCAACCGACACCTTCCACTATGTTGTGAGGCACACTTTCTACGACATCAAGACCCCAATCCTAAGCTTGTCCTCCTTTACCGACTTGACTAGTCCGTCCGCTCCCCATGGACATCAACTATGCGCACAACAACATCTTCTGATTCCAAGCTATGTTGCATCCTTCTTCATCCCTAACAATGCCTCTCGGTGGCATCTAACCTTCCGCTGAATAACCAACCTTTCGATTTAAGCTTGTGGACCTACTCCCTGTCCACAAAATTTTCCAATTCACTTTAACTCCACCGAACTCATAGGCTACACTGCCACTTCCCACTTAGTTGGACGCATTCCTTTAAGCCACTACCTAACTTCTGTCTCTAACGCCAGACATTTAGAGATTTAGCTACCACCCATCACTTCTCACATGATTTCCTTCATCGCCTGCATATCAATTGCGGCCTCAATTCAATATAATTCTCTATAGCTCTTGAACCAGCAGACCACCACGACTTCAAACTCTTTGATGATCATCTTTCTTGAGCTACCTTTATTAGAAACGCTCATTCAATACTTCAACCACCGCACACCACGGTCAATTACAATTGCTTCTTCAACACTGCTTCACAACACTCTAACCAAATACAACCGAAGAGCTATAACACCAGCAAACTTATCACATTCTATTCAATCAAAACATCGGTACCTCAACACGGGTGAATACTCCACCTTACTCGATAACATCAAGCTTCATTGCTTTTATCGCCCAAAACCTGACCATTTATAGTTCATTTGCCTTTCCTCCGCCGGAACTAAAATGCTGATATCTCAAAAACCACACTCTGAGAGGACCTCCCTTCAAGTTATTCATCTCTCCCACATATGGGCAAGCATTCTACCATCATATCGACATCGCGCGATAACCAATCGGAAACATCATCACTATCTGAGCATAGCCTCAAGGCTCTTAGAAACACAACAACTGAGCTGAAATAACATAATATTCTTCTGCAGGGCGACAACAACAGCCCAATCGACTATGCATGGAAAACATCACACACCTTATCTGTAGCCCCATTACAACTCCTCAAACTCGCGATTATAGGAAGCGTTTCGCGACGTATAAGATTGAGTAGGAAGAAACATAGGCATAAGCCTTAAAGGAATCAAATCGCACGATGAGGAATCAAGAAGGGAAGTATTCCTAACAACCATGTAGCCTCTCGAAGATAAGTATAGACGTCTCCGTACCGATCCGCAAGACTCTACTAGACTCGCTCATGACTCGTGACACCTACGGGAACCTAGTGCTCTGATACCACGTTGTCACGACCAAAAATCCATAAGGCCGTGATGGCGCCGGACACCACTGTCAGGCAAGCCAATCATTAATTAATAGAAGTAAAATTTCCTGTTTTAGCATTTTCAAAATCATTACTCTTCACTTTAGTACTTCACAATTAGATAAAAAAAAATTCATTTTTTTTTGGGTAAGAAAAGCAACAGTCTATTTATGTAAAACACAACTCAAATACATATCCCAGAACCCGGTGTCACAAGTGCATGAGCAGGTTCAAAGAATTTATACAAATATTACAAAGCTTGTCCGAAATACAGATTGGACAAGTAATTTAACATAGAATATAATACATAGAGGGAAACTCTGTCAGCTACGGGTCGTCTCCGGATAGTGCAACTCGCCTAAGTCTCCAAGTCAATCACATTCCCAAGAGGGCACCTGTGCAACAAAAATGCACAGAAGTGTAGTATGAGTACGAAAATAACGTGTACCCAGTAAGTATCCCGCCTAACCTCAGAGAGGTAGTGACGAGGGGTCGAATTTGTCACTAGCTATAGGTCAGTCTAGCATAGTCTAAATGAGAAGCTAAGCATGAGTATCCTAATCAATTGATCAAATAGTCTGAAATTAAAAACATCAATAAATATCAATTTATTCCACTTCTTTCACAGAAACTCTTCTTCTTTTAAACTGGCAACTGAAATGTACTCAAGCCAATAAACATGTATAAATCACAGGAAATACGCAGCATTTATCATGCTCCACAAATATGCCGAGGGTCGAACGGCCCGGACCAACAATAATAAAATGTGCACTGCCGAGGGTCGAACGGCCCGAACCAAAGATGCATCTATTTTTTCCGCTCGCGAATCGATCATGCGACGCTGTCAACATAATAATAATAATACGGCTAGCCTGCTCGCGAATCATACCTGCGACTCAGGTGCTCATACGTACACGTATTCACATAAAGGAAATCCATATTATTATCCAAGAAGTCAGTTTCTCAAAATAATACGGCTAGCCTGCTCGCGAATCATACCTGCGACTCAGGGGCTCATAGAAGTGATAAAATTATCCTTAATTAAACATGAAGATAGTATTTAGAATATTTCCTGGAAATTCATTTGCCAAGTTTAACAATATTCAATAAATAGTATTGCCAGGAACACAATAATCCACAAGGAAATCTATCCTCTTTCCAAATAATTAAGAAAGTACACTCTAGCCTTTTTAGGCAAATAAATTACCAATTCAATAGCATTGCCATCCTATCATTATGACAGGATCACATGTACAACACATAAGGCATGTTAGTGGGTCCTAGACTACCCAGGCATGGCATAACAGTAGCTACGCACGTACTCCCTTCACCTCGTGCGTACGTAGCCCCCGCAATAGTTTCATATATTTATTTAGTTCACCTAGGGGGACAATTGCCCCTCACAAAGTTAGAAATGAGACTTACCTTGCTCCGAAATTCCATAAACGGCCTCCAAGCCTTTCCGACGACTCCAATCGATGCACAATGCTCCATAACTACCCAAATGATGATAAACCAATAAAAATATACTCAATTGTTTGCTAAAATTTCAGATTATATAATTTCCCAACTCCGCTTAGTGAAATGACCAAAATGCTCTCGAGCCCACGTGCCCGGATTCCGAAATTTGTCGAAGATAAACTCTACTCATAGCTTTACTAGCTCAAATATACAATTTACTCCTAATTTCATGCTCAAATTTGTGGTTAAATCCAATTTATCAAGTTTCTTGGTTTTCTCCAAAATTCCCAATTTCCCCCACAATTTTCATGTCTAATCCCATGATAAAATCTTGTATTTAACTTGAAAATAAATAGAAACAACTTACCTTTTATGCTTGATGAAATCCCCCTTGAAATGCTCTCCAAAATCATCCAAGCCAAATGAAAGGAATGAAAGAAATGGGCCAAATTCGTGTTTAAAGAATCTGCCCATGCTTCGTGGAGTTGTACCTTGCACTTGTGTTGTACAAGTTGTACATCCTATTAAAGTTTCCTTGTTGAATACCTTCTGTTAAAAAACCAATAACTTCTTGTAAAAATATCCAAATAACAAACGGTTTGAAGATTTAAAAACTCGACTCGAAGATCTTTCATTTGATAGGTTTTACACCATATAACTCTTTATATATCCCGAGATATGAGCTTCTAAGATCGGATCCATGCGTCGGAAAATTTCTGGAAAAACTACTCTACCATCCATCTTCAATTGGTCATAATTTTCTCTACAGATGTCCAAATTACGATTTCTTTACCTTTCTGGAAACTAGACACGAAGGGCTACAACTTTTGTTTTTGAATCATCTCAAAATTCCTTGTAGATCAAAGATATAGGCTTCCGAAGTCGGACCAGTGTTCCTTCACCACAAACCGCGAAAACACGACCGCGGCCGCGAAGCCTCCCACCGCAGTTTGCGAAAAATGGAATGCGGACCGCGGTCGTGGGTTCAGAAATTCGACCCTCCAGGCCTCCAACAACTATATATTAGCCTAAAGACACCCCGAGACCTATCCAGAACTCACCCGAGCCCTCAGAACTTCAAACCGAACGTACCAACAAGTCTGAAAACATATTACGGACTTAGTCGAGGCCTCAAATCACATCACATAACATCAAAATCACCAATTATGCACGGATTCAAGCCTAAGAACTTATGAAATTTAAATTTCACGACCGATGCCGAAACACGTCAAAACTAGTCCGAATGACCTAAAATTTTACACACAAGTCATATATGACACTATGAACCTACAACCACTCTCCAAATTCCATTCCGAGCCCGATACCAAAATTTCCACTTCCGGTCGGATTCTTCAAAAATCTTTAAATTTCTATCTTTAGCCAAATGACTTCAAAATGACATGCGGACATCCGAATTCACTTCTGATCGCGCTCCCAACTCCAGAATCACCATACGGAGCTATTCCCAAACTCGGAGTCCCGAACGGACATCTATAACACTAAAATGCTTTCCAAGCCAAATTTATGAAATTCTTCTAAAATACTAACTTCCACAATATACGCCGAAATGCTCCCGGGTTATCCAAAACCCGTTCCGGACATACTCCCAAGTCCGAAATCATCATACGAACCTGTTGGAACCTTCGGATCCACATTCCGTGGTCGTTTACTCAAAATTCCAGTCTTATTCAATTTCTTCAACTTAAGGCTTCTGAAATGAATATTTTCCTTTCAATTCAACTATGGTCTTCCTGAATTTCAATTCCGACCATACGCACAAGTTAATATACCTGAAATGAAGTTATTCATGATTTCCAACCTCTATACGACGCGCTAGAGCTCAAAACAACCGGTCAGGTCGTTACACCTGTTCGGTGAAGTCGGCCCGTTCTTGGAGAGCTCTCTCCGATCTTGCTCGAAGGTCGTTCAGTTCCTCTTCCCTTCAAGCATGAAGAGTTTTGAGGTCGTTCGACTCTGACAGGAGCTTCCCCTCGGCTCGCAATTTGGAGAAGGCCTGATCATAGAGCATTACGACATGTGACACAAAGGAAAGAAGTTAGAAAAAAAAAGAATCAAAACCCAAAGCACATATATTATATCGAGAAAATACATGTTTTTGGAGTTTTGCGGCCTTCTCGAGAATAATTGGGGCAGCGAGATCAACCTTCTCCTCAACGCCGACAAAGTAATCTCCAAATAGATCATTCTCTCCCTAAGATGCCCCCATGTTGGGAGTTTCCGTGTTTTGGGCATCCCGTATTTGCCTTGGAGAAAACGACGGGCATGGTGGAGGATCACCTATGTTAGCAACCCCAATCGGGGTCTTCTCGTCATAAGATATTCTCCGGTCTATGATTGACTCGGGGACTTCATTCAAACCCTCCTCGAGAGTCTCCTCAGCTCGAGGAAAGATTGTATCGGCGGCCTCTAGCTCGGCAATCTCCAGATCAACAGCCTTCGAAGCATCAACGCTTCGCTTCCCCCCTAAGTACCAGTGGGCAATCATCATCATCCTTGTCTTCAGCACGAAGACTCTCAGCAGTTTCCGAAGTTAATACCGTAGCATCGGCCCTAGGCTTTCGAGCCTTAGCTCTCTTTGGTTTCGGGGACTCCGCCGACGTCTCCTTCTTTCTCTTTTTGTCTTTGGCGGGTTTTTGGGTCTCCACTTCGCCAGGTAGAGGCGGTCTCATCGAAACAGCTTCCCCGAGGCCTGTGCAAGAATAAAAAGTCAAGCATACCGCCAAGAAATCTTTTAATAAGAAATTTAGAAACAACACTGGTGAGAACTCACCATGATTTTTGGCCTCCCATAGAGTTTTGGCCTAGCCGTGCCAAACGCGCTTGGCATATGGGGAGGTGGAGTCCAAGAGGTGAACCCACCCCGGGAGGTCCCGCGCCGGGGAACCACACAGTGGCTATACAACCGGAAAAGAATCAATTCAAAAAGGAAAGGAATTAGTTCGAAGAGGGAAAAAAGGTCATTCAGTTGATGAAGCATGATCTGTGTAATGACACTTACGCCTCATATTCCATTCCCCAGGGAATGGCATCTTCTCGGCAGGGATGAGGTCCGAAGTCCTGATTTGAACGAAGCGGCTCATCCACCTCCGGTCTTTATCTTCATCGATGCTGGCAAAAAATGACTTTGAAGATCGACGTTGCAGTTTGATTAGGCCCCCTCGATACAGACGATGGCTATACAATCTAATCAGATGGTCGAGGGTGAAAGGCATCCCCTCGACCATGTTCGAGAAATATCTTATTAAATAGACGATTCTCCAGAAAGAAGGATAAATATGATCGAGCGTCACTCGATATTGTCGGCAAAAATCGAAGATCACTGGTCTATTAGTGGTGAAGAAGGATCTACAAGACCTAAGGTAAAGGGATATGTGTATACGCTGAGGAAACCAACTTTGTGTGTAGTAGTTATATCTTCTTCCAATGAAGGGATCTCCACTTGCACCGCCTCCCCCCAGCGGCAATCTACTTTCACCTTCTCTATGTCGGTTACTAGACTAATGTACCGGGACATGGGCTCACATCGGCCCGGTACCGAAAAAGGTTTATCAACTTTGAATCGGAGGATGTTTCACAGGGCCCAGGGTATACTCCTCAATACGGGGAGGTGCTGCTGTTCTGCTCTTAGATGAGCGTGACGAGGAAGGGACTTTCTCTTTTTGAGGGACTGTCTTAGAAGTTTTTTCCATGATTATGATAAAATTTCAGAGTAAGAAGAGAAAGCTGATGAAGAGATGAACACAGAAAGAGGTTGAAAACGGAATACTGTTAATGAAGATGTTGTAAAAGTGTAAAAGGCAAAGGCTTGAAGTTTTTATAGGAGCCATCTAAGCATATTGGAGGAGTTGAAAGGGCGACCAATAGCGGTTCGTGCGCTTTTCGAGAACCGTGTTGACAAGACCTTTGTACAACCTTTCTGTCACATCAGTTATTGACCTCACGTGACTGACGTCACGATGGGGATATCGAAGAGGCAAGAATTCAAAATCGTTTCTTATCATTTCACTCTAAGAAACGCGGGGACTATCTGTATACGGCCAAAATCGGGGAGTCCGATTTTGAGGTCTCTATTGCACTCCAAGCCCATCCTCGAGAGGCTCGAAGCAGAGTTTGAAGTTCGACCCCGAAGTGCACCCCTCGAGAGAGCATATCATAGGCCCATTGCGGTCAACCTCGAAGCAATACAAAATCGATGATCGTCATGGAAATGCGGGAAATTCCCAAGGACACGTGGCTAGAGCTGATAGTGTTTGCAAGAAATAGTACAAGTTCGTACTAAGCTATTATACATATGTACCAATAGCATTTCTTTGTCATAATTAGGCATGTACTATGTTATGATTCTCTCCTCATATATAAAGGAGACCCCTGTTATTTTGTAACACACATGAATATTCACTGCAATAGAACATTCTCTATTTTTCTTGCCTAAACGTGCTCAGCAATTACTATACAGATTTATTGCCCTTTATTTATCGCATTCATTTATTGTTCTTCATTTATCGTTCATTATTAATTACCGCAATCCGACTTCGAGGCCCCTAGTTCCAGTGAGCTCGAAGCCTCAGTCTTGTAACGATTTTGGTTTGCATTTCTTTACTCGCACCTAGTATTTCTCACCTAACAACTAGTATTAAAATAAATCATATATTTTTAGAACCACAAATCAAATATAATTGTTAATACCATTTTTCGAGGTAACAACACTGTTCCAATTTTGGATTGTTATCAAAAGGAAGACATTTGAAGAGTAGCCAAGGACTAGTCAGTGAATTTCGAGAGCACAGAGATTATGGGACGAGCGACAAAGTATACTATACCACCAAATAGCAACAAAAAGATTAAACCAACTCGTGGCAATAGAATTTCTTAATAAATCACATGGGAAATCTCCATATGATTATGAAAACAGTAAATGTGACTTCTCAAATGTTCATCCAAAAACAAAACATAAAGTAGAAAACTCTATATACCATGAGAAAACGTTCAAAAGAAAACAAGGGAGATTGTCCTCATGGATAGACAACAAAAAACAATACTATCAAATATTATTTGGTTCAATAATATGAATGCCAAAATACTCTATAACTCTGTCTATATCTTCTTAGAGACCCCAAGCCTCAGTCTGAAATCTTCTTCCATTAATGGAAGGCCATCGCGCAATTTGACTTTTGGTTCCCATCCTAACAATTCTTTTGCTTTTGTGATATCTGGTTTCCTTTGTCTTGGATCATCTGGTGTATTTTCCACCGATTTGATCTCCACTTTCGGATTGATAAGCTGCAAACCAAAAGTATAACAACTTTCATGTCGCTATTCTTAAGATTTAAAGAGTGAAGGGGAGTCTTGGCGTAACCGGTTACATGACTAGGATGTCACGGGTTCGAGCTGTGGAAACAGCCTCTTGCAGAAATGCAGGGGAAGGCTGCCCCGCGCATGCTGAGTGCACCGGGCTGCCAAATTTTTGAGACTAAAAGAGTGATTTTCTAGCAGCAGTAATCCACTCCTTCATACACATATCAGATGATTACAAAATATTTCTCAACTCATTTTTTTCCTCCTATATACATGGAAAGGGTACTAAATAAAATTATTTTATTGTTAAATAATAGGAGGCTTTTGTTCGTTAAAGAAAATGAGGCAACGATTTTAGAAACGAAACTTCATGCAATAGGGTTAAGAGTTTTAGAAACAAAACATGCACACAGTGTGCATAACTAGCCATAAACAATGTCGACAGTATATCTTGGCGACTTATGCGATCAAGACCTTAGTCTTAAAGTTATCCAAGAGACAACAACAACATAGCATCGTACAGTACAAATGAAGTATAAGAAACAAGGAGAAGCGTCAAGAGAATATGTGATTACCTCCTTCACTAGTTCCGCTAGCTCAATCATGGTAAATTCGCCTGTACAGCAAGATTATAAGTAAGTTCGACCAACATAATATTTTAAAACTATAATTTAGCTTGATAATGATATCGAAAGTTTCTTCAATGATGTGGCACACGTGCACCAATTGATTTGTGCAAACTACAAAATTATCAGACTCCTGCATCTCATTAGGATCTGGCACGTGTGTGCCGGACTCACAAAAGAAGTATCCCATAATACCACCTTTCAAAGATAAATCAGTCAATCACCTGGATTTCCAATGTTTATTGGCCCCGTGTTTTCCCCTTCCATTAGCCGAATAAGCCCATTAACCTTCAAATTTTCAACGAGTTGGGGAAGGTGAAGATAACATTAGGAGCAAAATCATAAACCAAGAATGACGATAACAGTATATCGTTGCCATACCATATCAGAGACATAACAGAAACTGCGAGTCTGTGTCCCAGGAGCTTGAACTGTTAATGGTTCATCACTAAAAAATGGAGCAAATTAGAAATAACATTATTAGCCATAAGTTAAAAGGGTTCGTATATTTAGGTGGGACGATGTTGATTGACACAAACAGGAAGATAGCTATATTTGTATATTTTTAGCAGAGTGACAGCACTTGAGAGAAAGAACTTACCGAAGTGCTTGAGCTATAAAGTTGCTGACCACACGCCCATCATCGATATTCATCCGAGGTCCATATGTATTGAATATTCTAGCAATGCGAATTTCTGTCCCAATGTATCGATATTAATGGATAAGGAAAAGTTATGTAGTGGACAACCTGAACAATGTCTAAGGAACAATAGATTACCAATCCCATGTTGTCGGTGGTAGTCAAACATCAATGTCTCTGCCACACGCTTCCCCTCATCATAACAGCTCCGAACTCCTAAACACGAGAAAAGTGATATTTGTTAGACAAATGCTTCACGAGATGCTCAAATATTGAACTGACCAACTCATTAGACCAAAATCGTTGTTTTGATTTCTAGTTTCTAATTCATTTTCTTAAGTACTTTTATAAAAGAATCTTCTTGTGATCAACATGAATGAGTGAACCAAGTGTAGGCTAAAAGAGAATAGATAGTGAAACTATAATAGTTGAATCTCCAAATGTCACCAAACGCAATTCCGTATTGTCCTGAGTAGGTGCAGATGTAAAAACATGAGTAAAACACACAAAACAATATATAATGTGGTGCTTGTGTTCATTAGTTTAAGAAATGATGGAGTTCATAGGGTTGTCATGAAATCCAAGAAGTGAGAGGACGTACCAATTGGGTTAACATTACCCCAATATTCCTCAGTTTGAGGATGCACAAGAGGGTCACCGTAAACCTCTGAGGTTGAGGTTAGCAGAATCCTACATAAAATTACAGAAAATGAGTTGAAGTGAACGCCAAGAAAATGAGATCAAGAAGCATTTTCAATCTTCAAACCTTGCTCCAACACGCTTTGCTAAGCCCAACATATTTAGCGTGCCAATGACATTAGTCTTTATTGTCTGTCAGCAAAAGAAAATAAGAAAAATGCATCATAAACACATTTTTCTACTTTGCTAAGGATGACCAGATATTGCACGCTACCAGATTTTATACTACCCAAAGCCGAGAGGCTTACTGAGCGATGTTAAATAGAAAAAAAGAAGAGTTGCAATTTGACAAGTTAATGTTCCCTTTTCTTCTTTTCTGGGATGACAGCAGAAAATCACGATTTACTGCTCGCTAAGAGGAGTTTACAAGAAAAAGAGGAGGATAAAATATTAAAGCCATTTCAGCTCATGAAATATGTCAGTATGAGCAAGAAAAGAATAAGACGATGCATGTCAATAGAAAATCAGACATACCTTAACAGGATTGTACTTGTAGAATATTGGAGAAGCAGGGCATGCAAGATGATAAATTTGATCAACCTCAACTAACAACGGCTCGGTCACATCTACAAATGATAAAAGGGGAAAAAACAGTTATGCCTATGATTATACAATTATATGAAGCAACTTGTTTGTGAGGTTGCTGAATTATTCGAACTGCTACGGAGTAGGGAGGTCAGAGTAGACAACTAGAGGTTCTGAAAAACTTTTTTCTATTGGAGTTTTGTCGGGACAAATTATAAAAGTCGCCAGAAGATTTCTTCCAAAGTCGAATAAACAAACGCCACCTAAGATGTTGCTGGAAGTCTAAGTACAATCTACTGATCAGTTTCATGGCAGAAGTTGGTAGTCTTCAATATCATTAAACAATTAGATTACTTTTACATAAAGATAGGAATTTGCTAGCTTGTTGAACCCCGGACCAACGTTGAATACTTCAGCAAGTGGTTCAAATATCAGTTAAATAGTATATCGATAAAGAAAAGGTGATGAGAGTCATACCATGGCGCTTAAGCTCGAATCTGGGATGACCGATCCATTTTTTAAGATTATCCTTTGAACCAGTGAAAAAGTTGTCCGCAACAATAACCTACACAATCATAAGCAAAAAGTTTTTCACTGTATAATACGACAGATGCAGACGAGCATCACACCATTAGCTGGTTTTAACTTTATAAATGAAAGCATGAGAGCGTAAGGAATAGATAAAGAAAAACTTACCTCATTCTTCTCATTCTCCATCAATTTGTCAACTAGGTGGGAACCAATAAATCCAGCTCCTCCAGTAACCAAAATTCTCATGTTAGGCTGCCACCGGGGATACAGTGTATTAGTAGATACGGTATGAAGGTTCAAAAATTTGTGTTGCCAGTAAAGAACATTGATTATCACTTTGAGTTTCAACGCGTTGATGGCATTGTTATTAGAAGTTTCAGCAGAAGAGAAGCTGCTTTCAACTAGGACTTGGCCACATGAACAAATTTTTAACCCCAAAAGCACAGTCGCCAAATACCGAAAGCAAATCTCAGTTTCCTATCTCTATCTCAGGTACACTTAATCTTTTGTTTTCACAATAACGGAATAGCAAATCACCTCATCCTTTAATGATTCATAACTAATCAAATTTTATCAACACATGATTTTGAGACTAAAATCTACGTTGCTCGGACTCTCCGAAAATGTTGCCGGGTGCGTGTCGGATCCTCCAAAAATAGTGTATTTTAGGAGGATCCAACAGGGGTGCGGCATCATTTTGGAGAGTCCGCGCAACATAGACTAAAATAGTGGTTTGATTGGTGAGGCTAGCCTTGAATTAATGTGCGAGACATACGGTACATACCACACATATCAAAACAATTAGTCGAACAAACTTGTAATCAAACCTATGACAAAGAGAACATTCAAAGGAATTAACGAAACAACCATAGTAATTTTCAGAGGCTGACGGAGCCTGCTTTGGTGGATTTAACTATAGCGAGTATTTTCGACACAAAACACACACACACATACAACAAATTAAAATTCTAGACCCATAGTTTCATAAGCACAATGGATTCAATGGCAAAGCCTAAACGGTAAAACTCATAAAGTTTAAATTCTGGATTCGTTTCTCAAGTAATTTCACCTGAAAGAATTTTGAGAAGCGCAACGGAGATGGAGTTGGAGGAGGCTTTGTGGTTGTTTGGTGATTTCCATTTGCAGAATTCTTTGCCATTTCTCAGATCTCTCACCAAGAACTCCTGCAATCATAAACTGATCAATTTCTATATATAAACATAACCAGAGCACTTAACTACTACCATCAAAAAATTACTCTAACATCAATTCAATCAACAACAAACCCATCGTAATCTCAAAAATGGGGTCTGGGGAAGGTAGTGTGAAACCTTACCCCTATCTTAAAGAGATAGAGACGGTTGTTTCCGATAGACCCTCATCTCAAGGAACAACGGAGATAAAGCAACTCTAACATCAATTCAATCAAAAACAATAAAAAAAACAACCAAAAAACAAAGAAAAAAAAACACAAACTTTTTGGAAATCATGTTATATGGCAATTCATCAATCTTTAATATAACAGACCTGATCACAACCTTCAATCAAAGTCTTTGAACAAACCCAAATTAATTTTTTGGCTCTGCAAGTTCTGTGACATTAGCATGCAAAGAGATTATATATATATATATATATATATATACACACATACACATATAAACACACACAAAAACAGTTTTGCTTTTTTGTTTTTCCCATTTAAAAACAAAAAAGGGACTAATTGAGTTACCAAACTTGCCAACCAGAAATTACAGGCAACAAAATAAATGTCATAAACTAAATACAGAATATAATAGAACCGAAATCAGATTGCTTATAATTGACGAAACGTAAAGGTGAAAGAAGGGTAGATAAGAGAATCATAATACAGTTCAGTCCACCAACCTTAGAATATTTTACTTCTTGACTGTTCAGTTCAGATCTTCACCAAAGTCAAAGCAAAGTGAAAAATAAAAAAGAATTTTTTTTACTTATAGTTACTTGCCTCGGTTAAAGAATCAAGGGTATTGGTAATCTCCAAGAATTAAGCAATTAATGGAGAATCTGGAATGCGATTATAGTGGAAGATAATTTAAAATATGATTTTATCTAATACTCCTATATTGTTATTATTCCTTTTTTTTTTGTTGCTTTCTTGTTTGTATTTAAGTTTTCCTAGTAAAGAAAAAGACTAGAAACAGAAGATTCGAAGCAAGAACGCTGGAGAACCGTGCATGGGTTTTGTCTTATTTTAATTTGTTTTTATTGACTTCGAAAAGTTCGAGGGTGACGTGGACACGTGACCTTGATTTTTAAGCCGGGTTTGTACATGTACAATTTTTTTCTTTTCCTTTTTCAAGGACGTCTAAAAAATTTACGATAAAGAATTTTAATATGTGTTATATATTTATAAAATATAATATTTTATATATGTATAGTATAATTTTTCGATCCTAATAGCTAATACAATTTTACGAAAGATAGTCAGTTAACCATCCTTATAATCATGTGACTTCGTTACTGTTTGTGAGGGGTGACAATCGGGTGAAAAAGATAAATATCGAACTAAAATATCTTTGGATAAAAATGAAATATCTCGAATTAGATTTTCTTCAATTAATTTTCCATCTTTGTTGTTAATTGTGTAAACTCCATTTTCAAAATAAATGTAGGGATATTGGATTTAAGGATTGGAAAATTTGTGTGATATGCTCATAAAAGAATTCTAACTTTGTCACAACATTGAGTCATTCTTACCCGTTATCTAGATTTGATGATTCACTAGACTTTTTCCTCCCATGATTCTCTAAACTTGATTTTACCTAATTAATTTGATTTGATTCTACGTCCTACAATATATTTTTAAGATCACAATTAATTTGGTAATATTTTAAATTAGTTGCTAAAATCTTGTTTTGAATCTATGACTTATTAGAATAGGAGTTTTACCTATAAACAGTTGTAAACACTTGTTTTGTCCTTATTATTCTACTTTGGAACTGATATTAATTCTCATCCGTAGTGTGCGTTTGGACGTAAGAATCTTAAAATTCCAAATAAAAGTGAATTTTAAGTTCAACTCCAATAGGTTCTCAAAATTACTTCTCAAGCTTTTAAGTTAATTTTCGAATTAGTAATTGTGACTCAAATATTCGTTCAACAAACCAAATTCATTTGGGTGGTGAAAATTAGGTTTTTAGCAAGCTTAAATATGTGAGTTTAAATTCTGAATTTGATTTTGTGAGAAATTTGGAGTGGGTGTTATTTAGACTTGTTAGAAATAGTATAAGAAGGTTGTATATAAATTTTGAAGTCATTTAATGGGGATTTGGACTGGTTTTGAACAAGAATTGCAATTGAAAATTGTAGAAGAAATTCATCTACAGACGCTTGTATAAATGTGTATTAAGTGTATACTAGTGTATAAGATGTATTTATACACATACACTGCTCGGCGATAAAAATCCAAAAGAAGAGGAAAAAAGAGTTTAGTTATGGGTGCTCACTCTATATTTATCTAACTATTTTTATAATTATCTATGCAAATTTATTAAATCCGGTTAAAGTAATGGGTGCTCAAGCACCCGTATGTGTACATGTACATCCGCCACTGCACTATTATACAAGATTATACATATTTATACAAAAAAACGGATTTCGTCTTCTTCCTTGCGTCTTCTCTGAAATTTAATTCAAATCTTGCTCAAATCTACTCCAAATCACTTCAAATTTAAATTTTAAACTCCTTTTGATATTTTCAATCAATTGGAACAACACTCAATCCAAAAAACTAAAAAAAAAAAAAATCGAAAGCAAAGCTTTGAATGATCTTTAATGGTCAATTTTCTTACACTGCAATCAGGTGACACAAGAGGAGAAGCAAAATATATATGGGCCCTTGAAGCGGATTTAATTCCATAACTTTTAGAAGCAATGGTTGTAAGAACACATATTTTAAATTTACTAGTGTTTTCAAAATATATACAATATGAGCTAGGATAGATAAATATTTAAAACATGAGCTATTTTTTGTTATGATATGAAGTCATGTATGTTCTTGTAATTCTTTCTAATAATATGCGTGAGAAATAAAAAAGTTAATATTGGTCAGGATTGCGAAGATATTTTCTCTCTGATTGAACTTCTATTGGTGAAGATTTTGATATATACTCGTGCTACAATAAATTCATAATTTGTGATTACAATTCATAAGGAAGCCTAAAAAATGAAATTCACAACTACTAATTATGTTAGTGTTGTGCAAATCTGTTTTTAGTTTTATATTCTTTTTACTAAAAAAAATATTTTTACGCATGAGAAACTATAAAATAACATATAAAAGATTTTTGAATTATCATTTTCTTATAATCAAATTTCAATAGGTTACGTCAACCATTTTCCTCTGCCGCAATTGGTATCACTTAAACTTTTCCTAATTGCCGATGCAACATAAAAATGTTATTTACAAGTAAGGTTGTATTGTGGATTGGGCCTAGCCCGGGACCAGCACAGGCCTGCGAACCCATGTGGGTCTTGGGCTAAACGGACCGGCCCGTGGCGGTTTGGGCCTTGGTGGTCCTTGGGGCCCGTATGGGCCGGTCTCTTATGGAGGAACCGTGAGTCCGAGACCGACTGACGGACTTGGACCGGTTCAAACGGGCCCAACGACTATTTTTCAAAACAAAAAAAGAATTTAAAAAATTGGCCAATAGTTAGAAGTTTAAAAACTAGTCGTTGGCCTGCCAATTTAGCCGTTTGGCTTTTTAAAAAATAGTCATTTGGCCCCCAAACTTTGTTTTAACCCCAATTTTTTTATAATTACATCTTTTCCCTATTCTCAACAATAAATACCCCCCTCATTCTTTCATTTTTACTCACAAAATCATCAATCCCTCTCAATCTCTCTCTAATTTTCTTCTATAATTGCTTACTTTATTATTGCAATTTGTGAAAAATTGTGAAGTTGGTGAATTGAAGTATTCAAGTCTTCAACGATATACAATTTTCAAGAAGTTGTTCGTCAATTCGGTAAACTCGTTCCAACTCTTACGTTTTAATATTATATTTTTGTTTGTTTTAGTTTGTATAATTATAATTAATATGAATGAAAAAAATGTTTGGTGGTAAGAGAAAATCTAAAATTGGTGAATCTAGTAGCCAAGCTACTACTCCTCCCCCGGCTCCCCGACCCAGACCTGTTACCCGTCCTCCTCCACCTGTTATTCTTGATAGTGATAACCCTTGTTTTCAATTTATCGATAGTCAATTTTACCATGATATTGTACCAGGTCAACAATTAAATGATGAATATATAAATGTTCTTTATGGTAATCCAACTATCGATGAAAATGATGACGAAAATGATGATTTAGATGAAACGCAACCGGATTTAGATGATACACCTACTAGTCCTGATGTTAACAAACTGATAATAATCCAAATGATGCCCCGCCTGACCCTCATGTAGTAACCCATATTTTTAATAGACAACCTTCTAGACGGTGCGAAACATCTCTTGTTTGGCATTTTTTTACCCAACTAAGAGATCAAAATAAGGCTAAGTGTAAAACTTGTGGGACTTTGATGGCTCATAAATTTACTAGAGAACGTAGCAGTACGGGTAGTTTGACTAGACACATAAAGAAATACCCTAAAGATAAAGCTAGATGGCTTCAAATGAAAGTTAGGCAAGAGGGGACAAGTGTAGGTACTCAGGTTAACCCTAGTACCAGGTCAAATCTAGTTCATCCGGGAATTAACACTGTTACCGGTGGCATTTTATATTACGATCCAAATAAAGATCGTGAAGAATTAGCAAAAATGGTTACTGTTATGTGCTTACCCTATAGTTTTCCCTCTAACCCTCATTTTGTGCATTACATTAGAAGAGTTTTTAATCCTACTTATAAAGGAAGGCCTCACACAACCGTAAAGAGCGATTTTATTTATAAATATAAACATGACTATGAACAATATTGCGCTATTTATTTACTCATATAAATAATCGCGTTGCTATTACTACTGATATTGATATAAGTGGTAATGACTGTGATTATCTTACTGTTACCACTCATTGGATTGATAAGGAATGAATAATGCAAAAGCGCATTATTGTTTATAGAATAATTAATTCACGGCACACATGTAAGTTTATTGCTAACACAGTTGCAGATATTTGTAGATATTTTTGCATTAGAGATAAAATAATGGCGGTTTCAATGGATAATGCTTCTAGTAACACTAATGCTATAGGCTTGCTTACAACTACACTAAATCCTGCATTTAGTAATATTTTTCATGTTAGATGTACTTGTCATATTTACCATTTATTCGTCGGTGATGGTATGCAAATTTTAAATGTTGAAATTGAAAAGGTTAAATTCGCTCTTCATTGGTTTTTATTCAAACCGTAGAAGTAGACTTAGAGAATATTTTAAAAAATGTGATGAATTTGGCTAGAGAAAGAAAGGTTCCTAAACCTTGTCCGACTAGATTGAATTACTTGTAAAGTTTAGTTGTTGCATATGAATATAGAAACCCAATAAACGCAACGTTTAATGCTCGTGTTGGTGTTGATGATGATGATGATGAGCACCTTACAAATCAAGATTGGAATAATGTTAAAATTCTTCTAGAATTTTTAGAACAATTTCATGTTGCTACAAATGAATTATCTGGGCAATATTATGCTATTATTTCTAACTGTTTAGTTTATATTACAGAACTTGCAAATTTATTTACTCAATTTTCAGAGGGTGGGGTAATTTACCAACGTGCTATTGAGGAAATGAAAGATAAGTTTAAAAAATATTTTTTACCTATCCCCCCTCTTTATGGTGTTGCATCCATGTTAAATCCTACCATGAAATTAGGAGGTCCTCACTTTTGGTATACTCAAATTTATAAGGCTTTATCACTTTCAGACGAGGAATTTGCTACACTTGCAGATGCAAAAACCTCAATTAAAATAAATGCTCAAACAATTTATAATGCTTATCAACTTGCCTTAGATCATGCTAGACCAAATGTCCCAACTCCTACTTCGTCTAGTTCGCAATCATCTAAAAGAACCGCAGGACTAAAAGCACTTAGTTCTTGGACGGGGTTCAAGGGTTCTCAATGTGATAATATTGGTGATAGTTCTTAGACGTATTATGCTTAATGTTGTAGTTTGTTAGATTAATTTGAAGTATTATTAATTTATTATGCAATGATAAGTTCAAGTTTGAATATCTCTTTACTATTTTTTTGTGTTTAAATTTGAATTACAAGATTTAAATCACAATTATATAATATAATTTACAAGAAATTGCCTTAGATAAAAAAATTCAAAAAAAAAATAGCCTGGAACACTAGGCCCGTTTAGGCCCGACCCATTTAGCCCGGGGCCATATGGGTTTAGGCCCACAGTGAATCGGTTCCACCCATCAGGACCGCCAAGTCCGGGACCGTTAGGCCCGAGACCGCTTGAGCCCGAGACCATTTGGCCCATTTAGGCCCGGCCCTGGCCCAAATTACAACCTTATTTACAAGACAAAATAATTTGAACTAACATGAATTCAACAACTCCACCATTTCTCCAATTTTCATATGAGTTAGGTATAAAATAACACTCGTAATATTGCACGAGTCGTTGAAAGTGGCGGGTCATAATCAGAAGCGTGGGTTGCGATTCGATAGTTTGAGTCTTTTAATTATTTTTAAAAAATTTGGTGCGCAAAAAAGTCTATTTTTCACATTTAGTTAAAGAATTAAGTGTGAATTGATCTCTGTTCCTTTGGGTAAACAAATCAATATTTAATTAAATGCACAATTCATCCTCTTTGGAGAATGGGGGCCGACAGATAGTATTAGATTAATTAATTTTATAAAATATGTACGTAAAATACATAATTTGACGAACAAACCATAGGTTCACGTGCACAAAATATGTCAAATAAATCCGCCCCTGAATACTGTTTCTTTCATTTATTAAAAACAAAAGGCTAACACGATAAATTTTGAATAATATATGAAACACATGTTTGTTAGATAACAATGCATATAAAAGGTTAACAACAATGGATTAATGAACTTGGCCACGATAAATGAGTTCTTCATTAATAAATTCTGGAGGACGAGGAAGGGTTAGTTTAAGATTCCATTAAAATATGGGGCCTAATTACTAAACTAAGCACCAATGTATTAAGATCAACCACACTATACACATGGCATATATCGTATAATTTTCAGCCTCCTGGATTTGTTTAATACAAGTTGCTTAATTTGGAATAGTTTGTTCTCTAGAAAATGTGTAGGTTCTTTTTCCTGTTATTTCACTAAAAAAAAATAGCGTTTAGCGATTGAATTTAGCGATAAGAGATATGCCGTAGCTAAATAACGACAGATTAACGACAGATTTTATAGTTTGTCACCAAATAAGCTACAAAAGAATTCGTATCAAATATAGCGACAAATTAGTGACAAAAACTTATATACGTCGCTAAAATTGGCGCTAAATATTAGCGCTTTTATTTTACCTATAAAATTAGCGACGCAAGTGGGGCGACAAAAAATGTTAAAACTTAGCCACAGATTTAACGACAAAAATTGTTAAAACTTAGCCACATATTTAGCCCTAGATCCAATATCATATTTGATGATTTGAACATTTTTTCTGAACGTTGATATAAAATATATGGCATCTGATATTCTTTTATCATTATTATTAATTGCTTGATTAATTTGATAAGGTCATTGTTAAATTTTGAGACTTGTCATCGTGATGGAGATCATGATAATGAAAGTAAAGTTTCTTATAATTTAATCTAAATTTTGTTCTTGATCATAGGATTATTAATTTGGACATTAGTAGTCCGGTTAGATCAATATTTATGTGATCGTCTTTATGTGATAAAGTTTAGTTGATCTCATTAACTAAATCACATAGATAGATGGTGCATATAGAGATATGATAATTGAACCGACTCATTGGATAATTCCTAATGGTTAGAATTACCATAAACTGTCAATAGGATATTCTCTTGAAGAATGTGATGTAAAAAAGAATTTTGACCTGAAATCGTCATAGTAATTGACAAGTTATTTATTGTGCTTTGATACTAGACACATATGGCCCTAGGGCGATAGTTGAAAGGATATTGGGTATGATTAAATGCTTGTAGAATTAGTGATTGATCAAGATGGAATCTGTCAACTCTTGGTAATGAGTTTAAGCTCCATGTTGTCATGAATTATAAACGACCAAACTAAGACCTTGGCCAGGGCAATTGAATGAAAGAAGAAATGGGTTTCTTAGGTCATTCAATAGTCGATTATATTTGACATGAACACATAGTTGGTCGCCTATTAGGATTTGACAGTTGAATCATATCCTAGGGTGATCCAGAGCTACAAGGACAGAAGGAATTACTACATTATTCTTCTATTGGTTCTTGGAAGTAAATTGTATACTTCATGTTATCCGATCGTTAAGGAGTGTTGCTAGACGCCATCCTTGATTAGTATATTGATGTGATCAATTTACTACCAGTTTATTATTGAACCTATGGGATCGCACACTAACGAGTGTTCTGATCTTTGCTAAAGGATTAGTTACTTTATTATTTGATAATTAAATTTAAGAATTTAATTAGTCAAATAAATTTAGTTATTAGTCTGAATGAAATATTATTATATTCTTTTCTAGCACAGAGGATATAATTAATATTGTGAATAAATTAAAATTTTCTATTTGGAATAGAAAAAGAAAAATTAGATCTCTTGATTGAAATATATATGTGACCACCAAAGGATGTGGTGCAGTGGATGAGACTGCTCCTCCCTTAACCGGAGGCCTCGAGTTCGAGCCCCGGGTATGGAAAAATCCTTGGTAGGGAGCGCTTCCCCCCGAATGGGGCCCTACGCGGTGCGAATTCGGATATAATCGGGCTCCAATACGAGTACCGGACACCGGGTGGGAAACCAATATATATATATATATATATATGGAAGAGTCCTATTGTGAATGGGATTGAGACTTTTACTTAGTTATATTATATTAGAAACTTATTTACAATGTTCTATTTGCTAATGTTCTCTACGTTTTGTAGTTTTTAATAAGTATTTAGGTTTTTCTTACAAATTGTGTAGATTGCTTCTTTAAAGGCTCCCTGCTCATTATTAGTGCATTCAATTAAGGGATTCAATTATATCCTTTCCTTTTTTTCCCTTTCCTCTCCTCTCTCCTTTTTTACAACAAAATTCCTTAATCTACGCCAAGAATCTCCATCTTCTCTCTTCCCACCATTGCCGATAATTTTATATTCTTAAATCATCAATTGCATCGTTCTTTTGCTGGAAGACTGGACAACACTGAAAACGAAGAAATATTCAGGAATTGTATGATAAATGTATCATAATTGTATTTAGATTATATAAGATACATCAATACGTAAAACGTAATTGTATCATACTTGTATCACAATTGTATATAACTTGTAGATGGTACATTAATATCCAAAATAATAACTGATACAATACTAATAAATTAACATATAATTATCATATATCTGTGGTACAAACTGTGAAATTCGTCACGATCTCACAACTGCTCTACAATCCTAAAAGAATTCTTACACAATTCTGATACAATTATGATGTACAACTTAAAACCAACTCTAAACTTAAACTGATACAATATCGAATTGTGCTTGTATTAATATTGTATCATGTATTGTTTTAGGTAAAGTTGTGTTACAATTGTGATACAATTCTAAATTATGATACAACTTTGATCTTCATCTTTTTCAAGTTTCAATTTAAAAACATCCACCTAGAACCAACTCTAAACTTAAATTATAATACAATATTGTATTTTAATAGTATTAGTATTGTATCAGAATTGTCTAGGTATTGATGCATCATATACAACTCAAATACAATTATGATACTTTTATCATACAATCGTAATACAATTATGAAACTTCATCTTCCTCGAGTTTCATTACGAAATTCAACCTAAAACCAACTTTAATGCAGAGTGAATCTTACCCACAACTTGATTGTATAGTAAATCTTCGAATTTTTTCTGTATTGTATAAATAAGAAAGATATTTTGGACGATTAAAGAGAGAAATCGTATATCAACATCTTTGGAAGATGAAAAATATGCAATTTAGGGGGGGGGGNTTGGGTTAGAAATATTATGGGTATCAATTGGGATTCTTACTGTGGGTAACTAGAGAGGTGATGATTTTGGGATTTTTTCCTACGGTGAAGGGATTTAGTAATTGCAAAGAGAGGTGATGGTTTTTGGGGTGGGTTTCTTACGGTGAAGGAATTTTGGGTAAGTGCTGATTTTAGGTATCTTAAATGTAGGATATTTTTTGTAACCCACTATTTAAGGTATGTTTCATTTCCTCCTTTTTAATAGTTTTGTATAAAACTAGTAAATATAGGTATAAAAAGTAATTAATAAGGAATCTAAATAAAGGTAGTAATTAGGTTTCTATCATAGAATAACTAGGTAAAAATTCCAATGAAATTTAGAATTTTTAATAGTAAATTATGGAAAAGTTCAGTTTAGAACCATACTACTATTATTTTGTTTTCCTTAATTGACTTGGAAAAGATTTGGTGATGGACTATATATATATCAACTATCTGTCGTGGCCAAATAGTTTTTTTTAAGGATTCGGAAGAAGTGATGCATGATAACTAGGGATTTTACCTTGTTTTACGCTCTATCTTGCTTGAGTTTTGAATGAAATTGTACACAAAATAGTCCCAAATGCTTATGTGTTGTGTTTGTTGCAGGCTTGAGCCAGAAAGGATGACAAATAGTCAAAGATCTGCTCAAAAAGGAGTCAAACTTGCACAAGTACCAAGAACAACCAAAAGTCAAAGTCAAAGTGACCACCGCGGTCCGCGGTCCACTTTATGCGGTCCACGGTGGTGAGGTTCAGAGGGCTCATTTCCCAGGGCAAAGTCCACCGCGGCCGCGGTCCATTCTACGCGGACCGCGGTGAGAAGATTCAGAGAGCCAAGTTTTGAAGGTCAAGAGCACCGCGGACCGCGGTCTATTTTACGCGGTCCGCGGTCAAGATGTTCATAGACCCAAGCAATGGAAGCTTAGAAGACTTCCGCGGACCGCGATCCATTTTATGTGGACCGCGGTGGCCAAGTTCAAAGATCAATTTTGTGAGACCAAAAATCCTCCCCGCGGCCGTGGTCCATTTTGCGCGTTCCGCGGTGACCCCGCAGGGGCATTTTTGTTCGGAATTTTTGGGCTGAGTATAAATATCTTCTTTTGTATTTTCTTTAGGGTAAGCTTTGTATCAGATATTGTGGGCAGCTCGTGAATAGTTTCTTTTCATCTTTTTGAGCAATTTTAGCTAGAATTCAACATTGCATCTTCCTATTTTATTTTATAAATCAATCATATGGGTTTTGCTTCATCTATTTCTGTGATTTATTCATTGATTATGAGTAGCTAAACCTATTGGCTAGGGTTGTAGTTCAACCCTAGTGTGGGTAATTAATGAGTTCTCTAAATTAGGGCTTAGATGTTTATGGTGGATGGATATTTGGGTTGATTTGTGGTTTTATTGTTAAGATTAGTGGTTGCAAACACTAATTGGTGTTCAATTGACTTGGGTCCTTCTTGAGAAAGAGGACTTGAGTCTAGAAAATCAACCCAACAAGGAATTGGGATGAAATCATGAGAATTGATAGTCTCAATTAACGAGTTAAACCTCGAGAGAGTAAAACCCTACTTGAGCCCATATTGCTTGTGCAAATTTGACACCCAATTGACTTTGAGAAAGGCAATTATGCATAGCCACTCAAACTACCGAGAGGTATAGAGTGGGTAACTTTGGAGCATTTGGCTATATCATAATTTCCCGAATAACATCTTTTCCTTAGATATTAGAATCCGTTAATTACTCGCCTAGGTAAAAGGCGTAACCCTAGTGCCTATATCTAATTAGAAAACAACCCAAAAAGATAATAGTAGTTCAATTACAATTATCATTAGTATAAATCATAGTTATAGTACAAAACCAACAATCATGAAAAGTGCAATAAAAAACACGAACCACTGCTAGATCTCCTAGAAACTCGACTCCAAATCATAACTCTCTGAGATCCCGGCCTTTCAGGTAAAAGCTGCACCGACCCTCATCTTCCTACTTCAATAGTAGTGTGGGTGAGAGCCGATCACCGCACAGTCCAGAAAAATAATTTTGACGAGGAAAATTGTTTTCTTGTCTTATTACTATTGCTTCGAAGTGTTGAGAAAAATTTCAGCACAATATTTTGTTCAATTTGTTCGCGGGTTTCATTGATTAAAGAGTTCATAGAAAGGGTCGGTCTCGATGTGGATACGCATAGAGTTTTCGCATCATCGAAGAAAATTTTGAAACGAGACTCTCTTCACCAGGTACGTCTTAGATCCGATCTTTGACATGTAAATAAATTTTAAACATGAAAAGTTCTGCCTAGGATTGTTATTGTCTTCCGCTGCGTGTTACGAACATCCATACGCAATCCTTCAGTGGTATCAGAGCCATGGTTTCTCGTGTCCAAAATTTATTTACGAAATATTTTAAAGATTATATTTGAAGAGTTCAAACCATAATACATGTGTCTTGTGCTATAATCAAATTGTTTGAATACATATGTATTTATACTATTTTATTGTGAATAAAATATGTATACGTATAAGTTAACTATTGAGATAATTCGTAACTTAAATTTGAAATTTTTGTATTAGATACGAAGGGTATCTATAATAGGTTATTGGATTCAATTGTTATTGGTTCATGAGATGTTAATTAATAATAATATTCTGGCATGGATTAGTTTTTTATTATATATGTGATATATAAGATAAACATGTTAGAAGATGTTGAATTTCATTTTTTTTGCCACGTGCTTGTTCATTACATAATTTTGAAATATTTATTAGATGTGATGTAAATTAATTTAGGACTAAACATGTAGACAACTTGAACTAAATTCACATGCTATAAAAGATTTGATCTTCATGTTATTAATATTTTTTTAGTAACAATTCCTTCCTATTAAAATTTGAGTTCTTAAATAATAAAATATAAGATATTTTATTATTGAGCTATCCATCAAAGTAAATAATTCTACTTTTTTTCTTGTTTATAAGGAGCGACCTGACTACCAGGAGACTTATAGTTCGAGAATATGTTAAAATTATTTATTGCATTAGATGCATAGACCGAAAGAATTATTCAATTTTACGCTACACGCCTGGACTACCCGGGGAGTATAAAATTTAATAAGTTCTTTGTTATCATGATGGTTAAACTCAACAATGCCAATAGGATCGACCTGACTACCAGGGAACTATTTGATGTAGAGCTATTTAAGAAAATTGTATGGGGATACAATTGGTAAGAGTACATACTTTTAGAATATATATGAGAAACGACTTGACTTCCAAGGGGCTCATACATATTGTTAAAAGATTCCTTTTCTACACTAACAGAAATAAAAATTTCGTAAACTATAATGAGGGAAAATAATTTAAAATAATTAGTGGAAATATCATTTAGATAAAAGTCCATGTCGTTATGATATATGCAAATATGTTCTTATATTATTGCCTTTTCTTTTCTATATTTTGGATTTCTCAATATGTCTGTTATATCACTGCGTGAAAAACTTGGGACCAACAAGTTGGTAGGACCAAACTTTGATGACTGGTATAGAAATTTGAGAATTGTTCTCATGCATGAAAAGCTCATTGATATGATCGATAAGCCTACAAAGATAATCCCACCAGAGAATGATGTTTAAGCCACCAAGATTTATCATAAATACTTGAAAAAATGCCATGCTATTAAACACATCATTCTCACTTCTATGAGTTTTGAACTCCAGAGGAAACATCAGAATATGGATCCAACTGCAATCATTGAATATCTTAAGAAGATTATTGATACACAGTTGGACATTGAAAACTCTCCAGTTGGACCCTTTGTCAATCATATGATTTTTCTTACTGAAGAACATGAGAAGTTGGGGTACAAGCTTGGTAAAGAGCTTTCTAAAGATTTGACTTGCAGTCAGTATATGATGCTGAATGTTTTCACTGTAAGAAGAAAGGGCATTGGAAGAGAAACTACAAGGAGTATCTTGCAACTCAAAAGGACAAGAAATAAGGTGAGACATTAATTAAAAATGTTTTCAAGGTTTCTTTAGCTATTACTAATTCTTCGCTATGAGTATTAGATACTGGCAATGGTTATAACATCTGCAATAAGTTGCAAGGGTTCAAGATAAATAGGAGACTAAAGAAAGGAGAAGTTAATCTATAAGTTGGAAATGGTGTAAAAGTTGCGGCCGTAGCTGTAGGATCAATTTCTTTAATAATGCCTATGGGCAAAGTACTTATGTTGGATGATTGTTATTACGTTCCTAAATTTGTTTCAAACATAATTTCAGCTTCTATGTTAGACAAACATGGGTTTCGCATTAATATAGGTAATGGTATTTGCTCTATTTATTATAGTGATAATTTATATGTGAATGGCTATCTCCAACATGATATTTATGTCTTACCTAATGTGAATGCTAATTCGATTATGCATGTTTCAATTATTAAGAGGAAAAGAGATGATCAAGTAAATCAAACATACATTTGGCATTGTAGGCTTGGTTATATTGGAGAGAAAATAATTAACAAGTTGTACAAGGAAGGGTACCTTGACAAATATGATTTTGAATCATATCCAACTTGTGAATCTTGTCTCAAAGGAAAAATGACAAAATCTCCATTTACTGGAAGTGGAGAAAGAGCTTCTGAATTATTGGGACTAATTCATACAGAATTTTATGTGCCCATGAAAATTCAAGCTAGAGGTGGATATTCTTACTTCATCACCTTCAGTGATGATATGTCAAGATATGGATTTGTGTATCTTATGAAACATAAATCTGAATCTTTTGAAATGTTCAAAAGGTTCCGTAATGAAGTTGAGAAACAGACCAGTAAAAGTATCAAAGTGCTGAGGTCTGATAGGGGTGGAGAATATCTTAGTGAAGATTTTACTAGGTATCTCAAAGAGAATGAGATTCTCTCTCAGTGGACACCTCCAGGAACACCACAACACAATGGTGTGTCTGAGAGGAGAAATCGAACCTTATTAGATATGGTGATATCTATGATGGGGTTCACTGATCTTCCAATAAATTTATAGGGATATGATTTGGAAGCAGCAGCATACTTACTTAATAAAGTTCTTACTAAGTCGATCTCTACAACACCATATGAGATATGGAAATGGCGTAAGCCTAACCTTAAACACATTAAAGTATGGGGTTGTCCAGCTTATGTTAAGAGACTGCAGTCTGATAAACTTAACTCAAGATCTGACAAATGTAGGTTCATTGGGTATCCCAAAGAAGTAATGGGATATTATTTCTATCACCCTTCTGACCATAAAGTGTTTGTGGCTTGAGGAGAAACCCTTTTGGAAAGGGAATTTCTTTTAGAAGGAAATTATAATGGAGAAATAGAACTTGATGAAGTTCAAGAAACTAATCAATCAACACAATATAAAGATTATGAGACCCAAGTTGAAGAACCTTTATTGGATTTTTTGAAGTTGCCAAGGAAGTTTCCATCTTCAACGGTTGAAGTTCAAGAACTAAATGTAGTTCAAGAACAGGCTACTGAACCAGTTCCAAACCAAATTGAACACCAACCAAATCCAACACAAGGTGAACAGGTTGTACAAGTACTTCTTAGAAGGTCTACACGAGAACGTCATAAACCAACTAGATTAAATCTAATGGTACAAGATGATGTATCAAATGAGGTTGATCATAATGATGATGACCCTAAGACCTATGAAGAGGCCATACAAAGTTCTGATTATGAGAAATGGCAAAGGCCATGGAATCCGGAATGGAATCCATGAAGGAAAATAAAGTATGGACTTTAGTTGAACCTTCAAAGGATATAAAACCTATAGGTTGTAAATGGGGTTTTAAGAAAAAGATTGGAGCAGACGAAAAGGTAGAGACCTACAAAGCACGTCTTGTTGCCAAGGGATATCGTCAGAAAGAAGGAGTCGACTATGACGAGACTTTCTCTCCCGTGGAAATGCTCAAATCAATTCAGATTTTGCTTGCTATAGCAGCATACTATGATTATGAAATATGACAAATGGATGTGAAAGCAGATTTCCTTAATGGTGAGCTAGAAGAGGATGTGTACATGACACAACCTGAAGGTTTCACATCTTCGTCTAATCATAATAAAATTTGCAAGCTACAAAGATCCATTTATGGACTAAAGCAAGCTTCTCGGAGTTGGAATATTCGCTTTAACAAGACAATTGAAAAGTTCAATTTTGTTAGATGCGAAGAATAACCTTGTGTGTACAAAAAGGTTAGTGGGAGCACAATTATATTCTTAGTGTTGTATGTTGATGATATATTGCTCATAGGGAATGACATACCGACATTGCAAAGTACCAAGATTTGGCTATCTGAAAATTTCTCCATGAAAGACTTGGGAGAACCAACTTATACATTTGTATTGGTAAAAAAGAGTCTCACACGTAAGCTGACTCTTGACTACTCAGCCAGCTACGTGGATCAAGGAAAACGCGACAGCTAGATATGATTCTATAAAGAGGAACAGAACTAAGAGGCACGATTCAATAAACCTTTGAGTTCATCAGCTACGGGAAATTCAACCTAATCAAGACGAGGAAGAGACACGGTCAAAGAGAAACCGAACAGAGCTACGGGTAGATTCGAGAATCTTCAATTAATGACCTATACGTTATGTAACTTTCACACAACAGTTACGGTTACCCTTTGTAACGCCTCATTAATGTAATAATTAGTCATTAATGAACAATCATTGCAAGAATCAAACGTTATATTAAGGAACCCCCTATATAAAAGAAGGGAATGTAACTGGTAAAGGGGATCTGGACTTCAAATACAATCTACTTTGTTTTTCTATATTCAACTATATTGTCTATTACTCGTTTCTCATTATTTAGTATTATTTCCTTGATTATCAGTAATCCGTGTTCATCCTAAAAATAGCTTTGGTCAAAGAATCTAATTCTTTGGTTAAACAAATTGGTTCTGTTACCGGGAATCTGATAATCTTTGTTTACTTTTCTATTGATATCCTCTAAAACAATGTCGAACTCCAACGACAACAACCAATAGAGGAATGGAACCCCAGTTCCGTCACCTCAGGGAACCCCTCGTGGTTCAACGGAACCATCCCCAGAAAGATTTGAAAACAACCTAAATAATAATGAGCAAACGGTAGAGCAAGATCGAATAAAACAAATGATTGCAGAGTACGTGGGACAAGCTTTGCAAGAATTTGCAAGGGGACTACCAACATTACCACCTGCATCACTGACACCACCTCCAAACAATATAGTCATCGGGGAAAATCCTCAATATGGATTGGTAAACTCGGCAAGGGGTGACACCCCTAACGAATCTCTCAAAGCGAAACCAGGTATGACTAATGACTCTGAATTACAAAATTTACTGCTAACCATGCAGAAACAGATGAAGGAACAGAACGATCGAATCGAGCAAATACCTGGAGTACCGCCTATTATCAGAGGCATTGATGTTGATAGGTATTCTCAACAACCTTGGAAGCCAAGTGCATCACCCTTGCCTATACCCAAGAAGTTTAAAATGCCTGACGTTCCCAAATATGATGGAACAATTGACCCACGTGACCATGTGATCGCTTTCACTACTGGAGTAAAGGGAAATGATTTAACAAAACAGGAGATTGAATCAGTCCTTGTCAAAAAATTTGGAGAAACACTCACCAAAGGAGCCCTAACCTGGTATTCTCTTCTACTTGAAAATTCTATTGACTCTTTTGCAGAGCTTGCAGATTCATTTATAAAAGCACACTCTGGTGCACAAAAATTTGAGAAAAGAATGGAATACATATTCAAAATAAAGCAAGGAGACACAGAACTACTCCGCGAATTTGTAGACAGGTTCCAACGAGAAAGAATGCAATTACCCAGGGTGCCTGATAATTGGGCAGCCATGGCATTTGCAAGTAACTTAAATGATAAAATCTCGGAAGCCACGAGACGACTCAAGGAAAGTCTAAGAGAATTCCCATCTACAACGTGGAATGATGTATATAACATGTATAACACTAAACTCAGAATAGAAGAAGATATCATTGCCTGTTCGAGAGATGAAAATCATTCTAGATCCAGACGTCCTGAATCAGACAGGAGATCAGGTAAAAATAGGTATGATCCTTACTTAGGACCCTCGGTACGTGAAACTCGTCCCATGTTCGAAAACACAGGGTTAGACTATAGACCACCAGGAAGAGACGTAGGCTCATCCTCATCTAGATCCAGAAAAGATCGAGATGAACGGCCTACAACTAATACCCGAATTGAGGATCATACCTTAATGTAAGTACTACTGAGCTTGTCTCAATATTGAGAAATATGGGAGACAAGGTTAAGTGTCCCAAAGAGATGCGATCGAATCCAAATAAAAGGAACCCCGATCACTGGTGTGAATTCCATAACGATTATGGGCACAAGACTGCGGATTGCAGATTTCTACAAGGTGAAATAGAATACTTATTGAAACAGAGCTATTTAACAGAATTGTTTAGTGATAAAGGTAAACAGGTATATATGAAGAACAAGCAGGATCCCCCAAAGCCTCCTTCTCCAAAGCAAACCGTCAATGTGATACATGGAGGAGAAGAAGTAAACGTAATAATTTGCCAATTAGCGACAAAGGTCACAGTTACCCACGAAATGCGGGTTCGAGAAGATCCAACTGAAGATGAAATAACCTTTGACGATGCAGATTTTGGTGGACTAATGCTTCCCCATAATGATGCCTTGGTAATATCCTTACTCATTCATGATACTAACGTTAAAAGAGTGTTGATTGATCTAGGTAGTTCAGTCAATATCATCTTGTTAAGAGTCGTGGAAGAAATGCTAATGGAAAATCAGATGATCCCAAAGGCACGAGCCATATCAGGGTTTGATAACTCTACAGTGATAACCAAAGGAAAGATTGAACTTAGCACTTACGCTGAGGGAGTAGTTAAAAGCACTGAACTCCAAGTCATTGATACTGAAATGGCTTATAATGTGATTATGGGAAGGCCTTGGATCCATGACATGAAAGCAATACCATCTACCTTACACCAGGTAATCAAATTTCCCTCAGAATGGGGAATCAGAAAAATTAGAGGTGATCAACTGACCTCCAGAAATATAAATTCCGTGGCACTTTATAACAAAAAAGGGACGGAAGAACCAGAAGATAGAGAAATCTTTCAAATGGATGTCTCTGGCCAATCAGGTATGGAAAAAACTACTAACCCAATAGGTACAAAAGAAGTAAATATTCAAACAGGTACGGAAAGAGACACCATGGAAGATGTGACAGACCATATAGACGTGGATTTTAGACCGGACGTCATTCATGAACTGGAAGAAGACGAACACGTCAAAAAAACTATGGAAGAACTCGAAGCTATTCCATTGTTTGAACAAAAACCTGAACGAAAGGTGTATGTAGGCACGAGGCTGAGTCCCGATTGAAAAGGTACGTTAATTGACTATTTAAAGGCTAATGCAGACTGCTTTGCGTGGTCCTATTCAGATATGACAGGTATCCCACCAGAAGTGATGACTCACAAACTAAATGAAGATCCATCCTTCGTACACGTTAAACAGAAAAAAAAAAGCAAGGACCATTCAAGAACCAAGTGATTGACAAAGAAGTTCAAAAACTCTTGAAAATTGGTTCGATACGGGAGGTAAAGTACCCTACCTGGTTAGCTAACACTGTGGTGGTACCTAAAAAGAATGGAAAACGAAGAGTATGTGTAGATTATATTGATTTAAATAAAGCATGCCCCAAATATTCATTCTCATTACCACATATAGATCAAATGATTGATGCCACTACATGTCATGAATTATTAAGCTTTCTAGATGCGTATTCTGGTTATAATCAGATTAAAATGGATCTCTCAGATGAGGAAAAAACCTCCTTCATTACGAACAGGGGGGCTTACTGTTATAAAGTTATGCCTTTTGGCTTAAAAAATGCTGGAGCCACCTATCAAAGGTTAGTGACTAAAATGTTCCAAGAACATCTAGGAAAAACGATGAAAGTTTATATTGATGATATGTTGGTAAAATCAACACAAACGGGAGACCATTTCCAGCATCTCTCTACTACTTTTGATATTTTACGCAGGTATAATATGAAGCTAAATCCAGAAAAATGCGCTTTTGGAGTGCAATCAGGTAAATTTTTGGGTTTCCTTGTATCGAACAGAGGAATAGAGGTAAATCCCGCTCAAATTAAGGCTATAGAAGAAATACCTGATATTTTGACAAATAAAAAAGAAGTTCAAAGACTAACAGGGAGAATAACAGCTTTGAGAAGATTTATTTCTAAGTCTTCCGAAAAACGTTTTAAATTCTTTTCAGTTCTTAAAAAGTAGAATCAGTTCGAATGGACTGAAGAATGTCAACAAGCCCTCAAAAATCTGAAGATTTATCTATCAAAACCGCCGCTGCTTTCAAAGCCAAAAGAAGGTGAAAGATTGTATATCTACTTAGCTGTCTCAAAAATTGTTGTAAGTGCAGTACTGGTAAGAGAAGAAAAAGGTAAGCAATCACCCATCTATTATGTAAGTAAAACCTTACTAGATGCTGAAACTAGATATCCACATCTAGAGAAGTTAGCCTTGGCTTTAATAATGGCATCAAGAAAATTACGTCCTTATTTTCAATGCCATCTCATCACTGTCGTGACTTCATATCCTTAAAGAAATATTTTACATAAGCAAGAATTGTCAGGAAGGTTAGCCAAATGGGCCATAGAATTAAGTGAGTATGAAATAATTTATCAGCCTAGAACAACAATTAAGTCTCAAATATTAGATGATTTTGTTGCTGACTTTAGCAACATCATTACCCTTGAGGTAGAAAAAGAGTTACAACTCTTTAATGGAGTTAATCCAGGTCTATGGATCCTATTTATGGATGGCTCTTCCAATATAAAAGGTGTCGGTTTAGGCATAGTCTTAATATCACCCACGGGTGAAAAGATACGACAAACTATTAAATGTTATCCTATAACTAACAATGAAGTAGAGTACGAGGCTGTCATTGCAGGCCTAGAAGTGGCACGAGAACTATCAATTGAGCAAATAGTAATCAACAACAATTCTTAACTGGTAGTAAATCAAATGCAGGGGACTTATATTGCTTGAGAAACTAGGATGCAGCAGTATCTAGAAAAGGCACGAGAGCTCGTGAGACAATTCAAAACATGGAAGGTAATACAAATACCTAGAGAAGAAAACGCAGAGGCAGATGCACTAGCAAATCTCGCAGCAGTTACAGAAGTAACAAATAAGGACAACGCGATTGTCGTCCATCTCTTAAATTCAGCAATCGACCAAGACAAAAATGAGGTAACTTTCAACAATTTAACTTGGGATTGGAGAAACGAAATTCTCAATTTTTTGCAGAATGGTACCGTACCTGAAGACAAGAAAGCAGCTCAAGCACTTCGCCGCAAATCTGCACGATAATGTCTCATTCGCAATTCACTGTATCGCAAAATGTTCGGAGGACCCCTAGCTAAATGCCTTGGACCTAGTCAAACGGAGTTCGTGATAAGAGAAGTCCATGAAGGACACTGTGGAAATCATTCAGGAGCAAGATCCTTGGTAAAAACCCTAATCAAAGCCGGATATTATTGGCCTAAGATGGAAGAGGATGCCGAAAACTTCGTATCCAAATGCGATAGATGCCAGAGGTTCGCCAATAATATGCATAGACCAGCAGAACTGTTGCATCCAATCATATCACCATGGCCCTTCAGGAAATGGGGAATGGATATAGTGGGACCTCTTCCCCCAGCCAAAGGACAGGTGCGATTTCTGCTCGTACTTACCGATTATTTCACAAAATGGGTAGAAGCAGAAGCATTAAAACATGTGTGGGAAAAGGAAGTTAAAAGCTTCTTATGGAGAAACATAATATGCCGTTTTGGGATACCAAAGGAGATCGTGTGTGATAATGGCCCACAATTTATAGGCTCTCAAATCACAGAATTCTTTGAAAGCTGGCAAATTAAACGGATTACCTCAACGCCATATCATCCCGTGGCTAATGGACAAGCTGAGTCAACGAATAAAATCGTCATCAATAATATAAAGAAGCGGCTAGACAAAGCCAAAGGGAATTGGCCTGGTGAATTACCAGCGGTATTATGGGCATATAGAACAACATAAAAAACGGCCACGGGAGAAACACCCTTCGCACTTGTTTATGGCTCAGAAGCGTTAATACCCGTGGAAATCGACGAACCAAGCATAAGGGTTATAACAGCTACGGAAGAGACAAATGATGATGAACTAAAGACTAATCTGGACCTGCTCGAACCACGAAGGGAAGCAACATTAATACAGATGGCAGCTCAAAAGCAAATCATAGGGCGATACAACAACCGTAAAGCTCATCTCAGATACTTCAAGAGTGGGGACTTCATACTGAAAAAGGTCTTTCAATCAACAAAACATGCAGGTGCAGGAAAGCTAAGTCCAAATTGGGAAGGACCCTATAAAGTCCGAGGCATAGCTGGGAAGGGTGCCTATGAGTTGGAAGCCATGGACGGCAGAATTCTACCAACAAGCTGGAACACCATCCACTTAAAGAAGTACTACTTATAAGGAAAAGAAGTATCCCCCGTCAGGTATCACACGTTTGATTTGATTTTGAATATTTAAAATTTTACTAACTTTTTTAGATGATAAGCATAAAGCTAACCCATCACCAGATGATGATATTAGACCTGCAAAGACGCGAGGAACTAACACAATTCCCGGTCTAGGGTTACACTTTCTGATGGACGTTTTAAAGGGTTAAGCAGTCATCATCTAAAAGCTATATACCTTCGAGTCCCGTACGTTTACCCTTTTCAGGGAAAGGACCGCAAAGAAGGAATAATCAAGTGCTCGAGATTTCATTCTTCAAAGCTCAAACACTTGGGGGACTATACAATATGGAAGGCTAAGACGAAGCAAAGAAGACTGTTGAAAGTCAAAGCTCGAGCCTGAAGATTCATATATCCAGCAAGTCAAGTAATACGAGCAAAATTGAAAGAACTGAAGACTCCAGCACAAGACTCCAATATAAAGCCTAACATTCAAAAACTTTCGAACTATATGTTTAGTTTAAAAGGCAAAATATTAGCTACGAGGAATAAATGTACATCTTTTATTCAAAACTGTTGTAATAAAAACAGTTAAGGGAAAAAGGTCATCATCATTGTACTTATTCAAAAACTGTTGTGATTAAAAATAATTACGAACTCTTTGTACTCATATAGAAAACTGTTACCAAATAAAACAGTTACGCATGAAAGATCAAAACCCTTGTATTTGTTTAAAAAATGTTATAAAATAAAACAGTTACGGATGAAAAAGCATTTCCCTTGTACTTATTAAAAACTGTTATCAACAAAAACAGTTATGGGCAAAAGCCCCAATCATTATAAAAACTGTTACTAATGAAAATAGTTATTTCCTTGTATTAACTCGAAAAAACTGTTACTTATGAAAAACAGTTACGAAATACAAGTGTATATCAAATCTGTTAAATGAAAACAGTTGCAACATGAGTTTTAGACGATAATTGGAACACATGTAAAATGTCGAGAAAGTTCAAACAAAAAACTTCCTCAGAAAACATTCTTAAAACATGTGAAAAATTCCTATCACTCTATTGCATTACTATGAAGTTGAGACGTCTTCTTCATTAAGTATTTATCAAAAAGGGCCCTATTTTCATAAACAATGCCTATTATAAACAAGGCTTAAACACCGTGCCTACTGTGAAAAGGTTCGAGTGATTTTTAGCATTTTCATGCGAAAGTTTGGAGGTAAAACTAAAAACCTCAAAAATCAAAACGTACAAAAGACTTAAGAGTAAAACAGAAACTCAAAGCAAAAAAGTCATAAATTGCATTCATATCAAAAGGAGCGGCTAAGTAAAAACTAAGTACTAACTAGTACTTAGCCGCATATAGTATTTACATTTTTTCGTGCCCCTAAGTTGTCAGTTGGGGACTTTAAAGAGATCCAAATTTACCCCCGATGAAGCTGGGGTAACCACTAATCCAATATATAAAAAAAAGGGAATGAACCAAAGTTTTAATCTTCTTGAAGAGGAGGATTGTCTTCTTCATCTGCAGGAAGAACGGGAGTAACTTGGGATGGAGAGGCATGAGCGACAGAAGTCTCACCATCAGGCGAAGAGAGGTTAAGACCTTGTTGAGCCTTCTCCATGGCTTCCTTAGCTTTAGCTATTTCAGCACTAAGGTCGAAACCCTCTTGACTCATTTCCGTCAATGTGTCAAGGCGAGAAGTCATATATGCCCAACTCACATCAACAACAACCGCTTCTTTGAGATCATCATAATCTTTTGCCCATATTTGAAGCTCAGCCTTTAACCCATCCTTCTCCGCTTCAGAAGCCTCATGAGCAGCCTTCAAATGACTCCTCCAAAGTTTGGACTCTATCTAGTGCATTACGCAGTTCTTCTTGAGTCCGAGAGAGTGATTGTACGAGCTCACCAGAATACTCCTCCTTCTGCCCTAGCAAATCCTTCAAGTACCTAATCTCCTCCGAGGCTCGGGACAGTTGTTCAGCAAAAGAAGATTCTAAAGGACTCTTATCCTTATCATCTTGAGATGAAGAAGCCCTTTCCACTGCCAGTTCCACTGCCATAATCCTCATCTGTCTCTTCAAGGTACTCCTTTCCTCCTATAAGGCATCCATATCAATTCTTAAACTGTCATAATGTGCCTTCAAATTGTCGAAATCAGTCCGCAACTCTTTTGTCTCCTGATCCGTATTTGAGATCCTCTTTATAAGCTCCATATCAATAAGATTGATCCACAAGAAACAAACCAATTAAATATGATAAAATTATTTAGATATGGTAAAAAGGAAGTGGAATAGATTTCACCATACCTTCAAGGAGGTATGCACAACTTCATTAGTCCATGTAAGAGCTGTGTGGCTGGCTAGCTTGGTTTTCTCCGTGGGACCTATCAAAGGTTTGAGCCACACTTCGGGCTCGCCCGTTTTCTTGAAAAGACTTCCTTCATCTGGAACTTCTATTATTACCCTCCACATCTCCCTGCTGGAAGACCCTACCTCCCTAACGGAAGGCACAGAAGAAGGCATAGACGAAACAACAGCAAGCACGGAGGGTTGAGGAATTGGAGGAACCGTGGGCAAAACAACAGGAACGGAGGATTGAAGAGTTGAGGAAACCATGGGTAAAGCAGCTATAGAGGCAGTAGTAGCCAGTGGATCGGAAGAGACACGAGGGGCAGATGAGACAGCTTCACTTAAAGAAGCAGGAAAAATAACGGCCAAAGGGACATCATCAGAGGCAAGGTCAAAACCTTCATGAAACAAGTACTCTACAAAATCATGAACAGGGGGCTGTGAAACATCTTCATAGGTTAAGGGTCTAACTGCAGACACGGAAGGCAAAGTCATGGGTGTAGACTCATCGTCCAAAACCACCCGCCTTCTTCGGGACCTATGCACCAAAGCACCCTCCTTTTCTTCTTCTTCTTCTTCTTCTTCTGCGGAATAAGATTCACCAACCTTCCTCTATGAGGAAGAAGAACTAACAATAATCTCTTGGGCCTGAGCCAAAGACATCTTCGGAACAGACGTAGCAGACACCCCACGAGCAGAAAATCCTATCAGAAAGAGAGGGATTAAGCAAAAAGAAAAAAGGCTCGAGTAAGAAAAGAAGTAAAAACAAAAGCTTCACTTACCGTGGGTCTTCACTTGCCAACCATACTTCCCAGCGAAGTACTTCCAAGATATTTCTTCCAAAGGAGCAACATACAACAATTTCTCTACCCAATCACGGATACCAAAGACATTCTCAACAGTACCCATGATTGCTAAAAGAAGAAGAAACAGATACGGTGTTAATAAAACATCTCAAATCAAAAATAAGAAAAGTAAATAAATATGAGCTAAAATGTACTCACGTGCACGATTCCACTTCTCAGGGAAGGGAAGATTTTCTTCACCCACTAAACCAGCAGTGGGTACAGCGACGTACCAGAGGTACCAACCTCTGTCGTTATCATCTCCAGGGGTTACCAACACTCTCTTACTCCGAGAAGCCAGATTAAAAACCCCTTGATGAAATACGACAGGAGAGTAGAAATGAATGAGATGGTTAAAAGTAAAAGGAACCGAGGCTAAAGAAGCTACACTCCTAAGACATGCGACAACTCGCCACACAAGCGGACCAACTTGTCCTAAGAAAATATTGAAGAAACGACAAAACTCGATTATGACCGGATCAATAGGAGGTTTAAACCCTAAAGTGAAAGGGTACGTATAAACAAAAGAATATCCTGTCTTGTAAGACATAATTCTTTGGTTACTATTCGAAATGTAGACAGGGAAATCAGACCTCCAAAAACATTCCCTACGAACTAGGGAAATTTGACCTTCAGTAATAATGGTTGGGTATCTCTCAACACTATCAAGAGAAGAAGACTGATCCACCAGAACTTGATTGTCCCTAGTAAAGGTAAATTCAGCGGGAATAATCTCATCAACTCTGGGTTCGCGAAGATGTTCATCTCTACCTCTAGATAAAGAACGGGAAGCCCTAGCCCTAGGAGAAACTAGAGCCCTGGCAGAAGGAGGGGAGACTATTTGAGAGGAAGAAGAACCTCTGGAAGGAGTGGATCCTAGACTCCTCAGTCTACCACCCCTCTGACTCCTAATCGGAGAATAAGAAGGTGTTAAGTTCTCTACATCTATTACTCTTTTGGGTTGATTTGAAGAAGACATGTTTACAAAAGCAATGAAAAATTCTTTACAAGTAAAAAAGACAAGTTAGAAAGCGTTTCGTGAAAGTAAAGAAAAGAAGAAGGGTATTTATACTTAAGGGAAACCGTCAAACATGGAAAAAATAATGATGAAAAGTCATAATGGAAGATGTCCCTTCAGGACTGATGCAGCTGCAAAAAGCCCTAAAAGACGCCGAATAATTTCAGAACCAATCCGAGAAGGACACGTGTAATGGGCATTAAATGGAAGTGACAAACGACGCCTATGTTCATGGAAGGAGACAACGCTTCGAGACAAAGCGGCGGCAAAATATTCCCGCCATAAATATGTATCCACTTACCAAATATTAATCGATAAATATATGGTAAGTGGGGGGACTATCTGTATTGGTAAAAAAGAGTCTCACACGGAAGCTGACTCTTGACTACTCAGCCAACTACGTGGATCAAGGAAAACGCGACAGCTAGATATGATTCTATAAAGAGGAACGGAACTAAGAGGCACGGTTCAATAAACCTTTGAGTTCATCAGCTACGGGAAATTCAACCTAATCAAGACGAGGAAGAGACACGGTCAAAGCGAAACCGAACAGAGCTACGAGTAGATTCGAGAATCTTCAATTAATTACCTATACGTTACGTAACTTTCACACAACAGTTACAGTTACCCTTTGTAATGCCTCATTAATGTAATAATTAGTCATTAATGAGCAATCATTGCAAGAATCAAACGTTATATTAAGGAACCCCTTATATAAAGGAAGGGAATGTAACTGGTAAAGGGGATCTGGACTTCAAATACAATCTACTTTGTTTTTCTATATTCAACTATATTGTCTATTACTCGTTTCTCATTATTTAGTATATTTACTTGATTATCAGTAACCCGTGTTCATCCTAAAAATAGCTTTGGTCAAAGAATCTAATTCTTTGGTTAAACAATATTAGGAATAAAGATCTATAGAGATAGATCTAGGAAGCTGCTTGGACTTTCCCAGTCTTTGCACATTGATACCATCTTAAAAAGGTATAAGCTGGATAATTCCAAAAGAGGCTATCTACCAATAGGCGCTGGAATTGCTCTCAGTAGGGAGGATTGTCCTAAAACACCTGAAGAGAGAGAACGCGTGAGTAGGATCTCATACGCTAGTGCAGCGGGAGCTATAATGTATACCATGACATGTACACATCCTGATGTGGCTTATGCACTGGAGTGACTAGTCGATATCAGGAAAATACTTGTGAGGAACATTGGAAGGTGGTGAAGACCATTCTTAAGTACTTAAGAAGGACTAAAGACCAAGTCCTCATCTATGGAGCATCTGAGTTGAAACTTGAAGGTTATACTGATGCAAGTTTCTATTTAGACAGAGATGATAGAAAATCTATTTCTGGTTATGTATTCACCTTAAATGGTGGTGCGGTGAGTTGGAAAAGTTCCAAACAAGCTACAGTAGCTGATTTAGTGACTGAAGTAGAATATGTAGCAGCTAGTGAAGCTGCTAAGGAAGCTGTATGGATGAAAACGTTCTTAACTGAACTTGGTGTGGTTCCTTCAATAGAAGGTGCGGTTCCACTGTTGTGTGACAATACTGGAGCTATTACTCAAGCAAAAGAACCAAGATCACACTAGAAATCCAAACACGTTCTGCGAAGGTATCACTTGATAAGAGAAATCATTAAACGTGGAGACGTTGAGATTCAAAAGGTAATTGGAAAAGAAAATGCTTCAGACTCATTCACTAAAGCTTTTAGTGCAAAAGAGTTTGACAAGCACTAGTGAAAATTGGGAATGAAGTACAAAAGCTATTGGCTCTAGTGCAAGTGGAAGATTTTTAGGGATATAGTAGATATTCCCTAGATCCAATATCATATTTGATGATTTGAACATTTTTTCTGAACGTTGATATAAAAATATATGGCATCTGATATTCTTTTATCATTATTATTAATTGCTTGATTAATTTGATAAGGTCCTTGATTAAATTTTGAGACTTGTGATCGTGATGGAGATCATGATAATGAGAGTAAAATTTCTTATAATTTAATCTAAATTTTGTTCTTGATTGTAGGATTATTAATTTGGACATTAGTAATCCGGTTAGATCAATATTTATGTGATCGTCTTTATGTGATAAATATTAGTTGATCTCATTAACTAAATCACATAGATAGATGATGCATATAGAGATATGATCATTGAACCGACTCATTGGATAATTCCTAATGGTTAGAATTACCATAAACTGTCAATAGGATATTCTCTTGAAGAATGTGATGTAACCTGAAATCGTCATAATAATTGACAAGTTATTTATTGTGCTTTGATACTAGACAACTATGGCCCTAGGGCGATAGTTGAAAGGATATTGGGTATGATTAAATGCTTGTAGAATTAGTGATTGATCAAGATGGAATCTGTCAACTCTTGGTAATGAGTTCAAGCTCCATGTTTTCATGAATTATAAATGACCAAACTAAGACCTTGGCCAGGGCAATTGAATGAAAGAAGAAATGAGTTTCTCAGGTCATTCAATGGTCGATTATATTTGACATGAACACATAGTTGGTCGCCTATTAGGATTTGACAGTTGAACCATATTCTAGGGTGATCTAGAGCTATAAGGACAGAAGGAATTACTATATTATTCTTCTACTGGTTCTTGGGAGTAAATTGTATACTTCATGTTATCCGGTCGTTAAGGAGTGTTGCTAGACGCCACCCTTGATTAGTATATTGATGTGATCAATTTACTACCAGTTTAGTATGAACCTATGGGGTCTCACACTAACGAGTGTTCTGATCTTTGCTAAAGGATTAGTTACTTTATTATTTGATAATTAAATTTAAAAATTTAATTAGTCAAATAAATTTAGTTATTAGTCTGAATGAAATATTATTATATTCTTTGCTAGCACAGATGATATAATTAATATTGTGAATAAATTGAAGTTTTCTATTTGGAATAGAAAAAGAAAAATTAGATCTCTTGACTGAAATATATATGTGATATATATTTGGTACTCATAATTAATATTTATATACAAATATACTTATATGTATATAATATTAATGGAAGAGTCCTATCAAATCCGAAATTAGGATTTACGTAAGTCCAGAAGGACTCGTCGGGCACTAAGTCCCATTGTGAATGGGATTTGGATTTTTTAATAGTAAATTATGGAAAAGTTCAGTTTAGAACTATACTACTATTATTTTGTTTTCCTTAATTGACTTGGAAAAGATTTGGTGATGGACTATATATATATCACCTATCTGTCGAGGCCAAAGAGTTTTTTTTTAGGATTCAGAAGAAGTGCCGCACAGTCGAGAAAAATAATTTTGACGAGGAAAATTATTTTCTTGTCTTATTACTATTGATTTGAAGTACAACTCAACAACAACTATCCACTAAAGTCCCACAAAGTGGGGTCTGAGGAGGGTAGTGTGCACGCAGACCTTACCCCTACCCCGATAGGGCAGAGAGGCTGTTTCCAATCGACCCTCGGCACAGGAAAGTAAAACAAGAAAAAAAAAGACAATTCATTAGTAACTCCAGCAGAAATCGCAGAAATAATAGCCTAAACATGAAAGCATAAAATAAATGACATGCAATGATATCAACTAGAAACTACCGTCCGGAGCTCAATACAATACGCAAGCCATCTATGGTAAACCCTACCCAACCCCGCCTCACCCCGGGAATGAAGTAAGAAAAGCTCTAGTACCCCTATCCTACAATCCTGATGCTTGACCTCCAGACCTTCCTATCAAGGGCCATGTCCTTGGTAATCCGTATTCTTGCCATGTCCTACCTAATCACCTCTCCCCAATACTTCTTAGGCCGCCCTCTACCTCTACTCGAGCCAACCACCGCCAGCCGCTCACATCTCCTCACCAGGGCATCAAGGCTTCTCCTCCGCACGTGCTCGAACCATCTGAGCCTCGCTTCCCGCATCTTCTCATCCCCCGGGGCCACCCCCACCTTTGACCGAATATCTTCATTCCTAATCCTATCTATCCTAGTGTGCCCGCACATCCACCTGAGCATCCTCATCTCCACTACCTTCATCCTCTGAATATGGGAGTTCTTAACCGGCCAGCACTCTGACCCATACAACATGGCCGATCTAACTACAGCTCTATAAAACTTACCCTTAAGTTTCGGTGGCACTTTCTTGTCACACAAGACTCCTGATGCAAGCCTCCATTTCATCCACCCCGCCCCTATACGATGGGTGACGTCCTCGCCGATCTCTCCGTCCCCCTGAATCACCGACCTAAGGTACTTGAAGATGTCCCTCTTGGGGATGACTTGAGATCCAAGCTTCACGTCCCTGCCTACTTCACTCGACTCGGGGCTAAACTTGCACTCCAGGTACTCTGTCTTAGACCTGCTTAATTTGAAACCCTTAGACTCGAGGGCCTGTCTCCAGACCTCCAACCTCTCGTTAACATCGACCCTCGTCTCGTCAATCTGAACTATGTCATCAGCAAATAACATACACCATGGCAAATCCCCTTGAATATAGTGTGTTAGTGCATCCATCACTAAGGCAAATAAGAATGGGCTAAGCGCAGATCCTTGATGAAGCCCCATAACCACCGGGAAATGCTCTGAGTCGCCTCCCACCGTCCTTACCCTAGTCTTAGCTCCATAATACATGTCCTTGATCGCTCTGATGTAGGCTTCCAGCACGCCCTTTGCCTCCAAACATCTCCATAGCACCTCCCTAGGAACCTTGTCATACGCCTTCTCTACTATTGCTTTGAAGTGTTGAGAAAAATTTTAGCACAATATTTTGTTCAATTTGTTCGCGGGTTTCATTGATCAAAGAGTTGATAGCAAGGGTCGGTCTCAGTGTGGATACGCATAGAGTCTTCGCACTATCGAAGAAAATTTTGAAACAAGGCTCTCTTCACCAGGTACGTCTTAGATCCGATCTTTGACATGTAAATAACTTTTAAACACGAAAAGTTCTGACTAGGATTGTTATTGTCTTCTGCTGCGTGTTACGAACATACATACGCAATCCTTCAGAAATATGAGGCAAAAACAGTTGGCTATAGTTGTTATTATGGATCAACAAAGACTAGTATTTCCTTTATGTTATTCCCAATCTCATTTTTACACAAATGTTTTTTGCCAATTTTCTTAATTGAATAACTTTTGTATAGGGTGTTAAAAAGGGCCGAGAGCCAACACCAAGTGAGTTGCATTTACACGTCCATACAGACGGTAATGATGGAAAATCTTTTGTTGCTGAGAAATCCCGAATCATACATGTAAGATAACTTTTTAAATTATTTTATTGACTTTACTTTCATATATGTTTTATTTTGTAAATTGAATGCCCAATATTCTTTAGTCTTTTTATTTCACTAATTAATAACTCTTCTACAGGAAAAATATAAGGAGATTTTACAATAACAAACACAGACTCAATCTGATATTGATCAGTGTAAAGCATAATATCAAGTCGCGGGAGGAGAAAAGAAAAGAAGAGTATATGGTCTTGGATCTCAAGCAAAATGCTACTACGGCCCAAATCTTCATGACTCTTTTGGATCTGATGCTACATCGTTAGTAACACTGATAATAGGTGAATTAGACTATAATTGTGCCCCAAATGAACAAAATTTTGTTATGTTTTAATGTAAATATTGATAACAAAATGCTCTGATTAGTGTTTTTCGTGCTTTGCAGGTTATATTTCACAGAAGAGGACTTTGAAGCAATTTGGAGTCAATTATGGAAATTTGAGGCCAATCACAGAGATACCCATGGAATGCATTGTAAAAATAAGCGAGAACAAAACTGAAGCAAGGCCACCGCGGCCGCGGTCGACCGCGGCGCGACCGCGGTGGAAGAAATTGAAGCGAGAAAAAGTAGCCGACCGCGGTCTTGCCGCGCCCCTGCCGCGACCGCGGTCAAGCGCTGGAACTTCAGGGATGAAAGTGCAAAACACAGGATTTTATTGCCCAAACCCTATATAAGTCTTGTAAATCCTCCCAAGAGAGGTGAAGACCAATTTTTAGCATCAATTAGGAGGCTACTTGATTGTGAGAAGAGATTTCAACAATTAGACCTTTAATTCTTATTCTTTCATCTCTAATTTTTAGTAGTATGAATTATTTTGGTTTTGTGTTATCTGTGAGCATGAGTGGCTAAACACCCATTGTTCTGGGGTTGTGATTTAGCCATGAATATTGTTATTCGATATTAGCTTAACCTTGATTATAATTCTCTCAATAGATGTTTGTTTCTTCAATTTTGTGCTTAATTGCTTGATTTTCTGGCCAGCAGTTAGGTTCTATATACTATTGATGCTATGCTTGGGAAAGCCGTGTATAGATTAGAGAAGAGTTGAAGAGAGCGCGATTCTAACCCTTCAGGGGAGAGGATTTGTGGTTAGGATATGAATATACCTATTCACCGTGCTTAATCAAATATCGTGATCTTAGTGCGTTCTAATAGATTAATTTCATAGGAATATAGGCGTTAATCTATTGAGAATAGGCGAGTAGTACTTCGGGAGAAGGCTATGAGAACAATTATCGATTAATTAACAACTATGAGATTATTATATGAAAGGGAAAGTTAATTAGAACACAATACGAATGGTAAACAATCACAACCCTGGAATATTTGTCTCTACTGAATACACATCAATACTTTCGTTACTTGATAATTAGTTAATTCTTAGAATTGTAGCATAGCAAAGGTACACTATTGGATTTTTATTTTGGCTCAATTGAATAACAATTATAGTGAATTAGTGAGTAGTTTATACAAGTCTCTGTGGGTTCGACATCCAATTTATCATTATATCACTTGTACGACCACGTATACTTGTGTGTGCGTTTGGGAGCAACAAGTTTTTGGCGCCGTTGTCGGGGACTTGAATATAGATTACTTTCTAGTTTTTACTTTAATTGTTTATTTCATCTAGTCTAACGTTACTTGATCGTTGCTCTAATCTCAGGAACTCTGATGTGCCGGAGAATTTCGGCACATTTAATACCTTATTGCTTAGACTATGGCTCGTTCCAAGAGCATTTACTCTTATTAATTATAGAATTTTGGTATTTTGCAACACAAGGTATAAACACTCAAGACCATGCAAAAGGGAGTTAAAGAGGAGAAAAGAGAAGGAAAATGGTCAAATGCGATCGCATATGCAACATGCGAATCGCATTCCAAGCCTAGGGGTCGCATACCGCAACAGAAAGTTGAGTCAAAATTAAGGAGTGAAATGCGGCC